>JAVSCE010012286.1:0-184876 GCA_032199065.1 Smutsia gigantea
AAAAACTATTTTATTTATAAAACATAATAGGGATATTAGTTAATACAAATAATAAACCTGTAAATTGCAAACAGTGATTTTGGTGTCATAATTTTACATAATAAATAATATTATATCTTGATTCATCATAAATTTTTTTTTGGCTTTTCTATAACTTCACTTGTTAGGTCATCAAAATTTATAGTTTCAGCAACTTTGCTTTCAGTTGATACAATTGAAAGCATTATCACTCCTGGCAAGGGCAAGATGGCAAAAACATTTTGATAATTTTTTGAGAAAAATCTTTCTGCCAATGCAACTCTTTCTGGAGTTTCATAGGTTCTGACAACATTGGATTAAATTTCTGCTCAACTTTCAAAATACAAGTTCTGGCACATCTATGTCATGATTCTTGTGCAACAGTGTTTCTGAAAGGTTTAATTCTTCACACAACTCCACTTTGTGTAAATCTGAATTTAATTAAATCTAAATTTATGTGAGGTTATTTTAATCTTTTCTCTAACATTTTATGTAACTTGCAGGGGTCTTACAAGAAACTGGAAGTTAGTCATATATAATTCAAAATGCCTGTTTATGCATTGTATCACTGCATCTTCAATTATAAGGAAAAATTAATTTTCAAGTAGCTTCCTTATTAATGATTTGTTCATCTGAAGCTTCATATGAAAATAGTACGAATTTTTTTCTGTCCATTGTGACAATCTTTACATTTAATTTCTATTTCTATGCTTATAGACATTTGGTTGGCAATTTGCAGCATTTTCAAAAGCAGAGAATTTAAAACTCTTTGAAGAATTCTAATTACTCCCTGATATGCTTTATTGCAATGTCCAGTGTAGACTCTTTGTAATAATTTACTGCCCCCAAGGCTCAGGTCGGCGAGTCAAATGTGTGTGCAGACTTGATAGGGATGGATTTCGATGATGGATGGGCAAACCGGCCTCTGCCGTGGGTCACAGAGCTGCCTGAGTCACAGTTCTCTCCCGGGGCTCAGGTCACTGCTGCCTCTGTTGATTCTGCTGTTACAGCCACCAGTCTGGGCCCAGGCTCACGGCACCCTGGACTACCCAGACATGGGGATGTGGGTGAGCTGCTCAGTGTCTGGGCTGCATGCCCTTGGGCCTGAGCGCAGTGTGTACTAAGCAACCCAGTATCTCCCCTGCTCATATACATGCTTCATTGTCCCATTAGACTTCACTTACAGAATACAAATTCAAAGATAAAATAATTAAGAATTCAAAATGGCAACTGCAAAGCATTAAACCAGGCAGGGGCCCCTTCTGAGAGCAGGGCTCGGGTGAGTGGGGTCAAAGGCCCATGAAGCTGGCTCTCAATTCAGTTCTGCTTAACCCTGAGAATGTTAAGTGCAGCTAACATTTTGAATTAATCACTGTGCTTCTGAAGATCCCTTCATTTAAAGGATGTTGCAATTGATCTCTTCCTTTTGGCACGTGTGTGGGTGGGAAAATTAGTTTCTTATGCTAGACAGGAGAACAGTGGGTAACAGAAATACAGTTGCCTTTGGCTTTGAGAGAAAATTCACAGTAATCAAAAATTTCTTTCCTAAGAGAGTTAAAAGTAGAAAGCATGATACTCACACTGTCCTGAATAGTTGGTTTCACCCTGACACCCGTGCCTCAAGGTCCCCCTGCTGTGCCGGTGCTCAGCTTTGGTTATGGATGCAGAGTCAAGCTTGGGCATTTACCAGCTGGGGCAGAAGTACTGTCTGTAGTGGAATAGAAGCAACAAAGACTTCCTCCCTCAGTGAGGGCATTGAAACAGAAAAGGAGCAAGGTGTAATGTCCCAGAAAGGCTTTTGATTTGAGTTGTTAAATTGAACCAACCATATAAAGTTAATGGTAGAATATTCTTTGACCTACAAAAATTATGAATTCATATGTTCCGATATAATACATAGATTCAGCATTAAGTTCAAAGCTGACATAAGCAATTAGACCAAAACAGTCCTGATGTCAACTATAAATCACTGAGATGTATGTAATAATCATAATATTTGCTTTAGTTACAATCTTGAAGTATTCGTAACGTATGTAAATAGTTATTCGTAAGTGTCAACAAAATTCTATTTGTTTTTTTTATAAGGAGAGAAACTAAGTGTGTAGTGGCAGTCTTCCCTTGTCTTGAAGGCCTGTCAGCTGGTGTGATTGCTCCCAGCCATTTCCTCTCGGTGCTAGTATTCCACTGGCATGATGCATCTGATGGCATGAACACCAGCAGATGGATGAGACATGGGGCAGAATCCCTGATCATTTCCTGAGTCCAGGAAATCAGCCTAGGCTAGAAACTCTGGGTTCTAACTCCAGCACTGTCCCCAAGAAGCTTTCTGTACTTGAAGCAAGTTGATTAATCACTCTGCCTCAGTTGCCACATTTACAAAATCATCTGTGTACCTTATCTGGTGACTTGAGGGTGAAGATACAATGAATAATATATGGGTACATACTTAAATTTTTAAGAAACATTCTGAAATACTCTTTCATTGTAAAATAACTTTTAAAATGTAATATAGCTAGTTTTTCAGAAATTCAGTAGGTGGCACTCTCTGCTGTGTTAGGGCAGAGCTGGCTATTGTCTGTTGGGTAAAGATGAAGTTGCATAAACCTGCATAGGGTTAAATGCTTATTACAATTTGGTTGTTAAGGACCATATTGGCCAAAGATGAATGGTCTGATATGGTCGTTTTACGTTTGACAAAGAAGAGAAATGGAAGATGCCAGAAAGAAGAAAGGGTTGCAAGAAAGTATTGATGTAATGTAAGTGCAGGATTTCCTATTCAGAACAGAAATAAATTGGTGCAGAAAACAGTTATACTACAGGTACATTGGAAAAGAAGAGAGAGCATTATATGAAATTAAGTAAAATTCTAAAAAAAAGCCTCAATAATTTTTTTTCTGCCAAATAGATGATTAAGATCTAGGGATTTCTCAGAGAAAATAGTTGGTGGTTTATTATAATGGTAGCATTTACAAAAAGACCTGGAAATCATGTCCTGCCAGTGGCATGTCTGTTAGTGAGAGCCTTTCACTTATTATCAGCCACATCTGTATCTCTGGGATCTTGTTTGAAGCCAAGAGAAACAATAATATACCCCTCTGAGGTTAGAATAAGATGTCTATCTCCTTTCCTTTAAAAGTAAAGTATCTTTCCTGACCATAAAATTTTTGATGTATGTATGTTTCCAAAATGTGGATATGTTTGAAGTCACAAGAACATTATAGACTGTAAGTAGAGCACAAATAAGAAGTTTAAGACCAAGAGTAGGTGGTTAACTGCCCTGAATTCAGCCAAGCCAAGCCTAAGTAATTGTTATGTTGTACTTTGTAGTAAAAAAAAAAAAATAGAGGAATCAGTACCCTCCCATATTTGGCAGGTATATGAGACTAAACGATGGAGTCAATGAGAAAGAGAAAATTTATTGTATACCTACTGTGTGTCAGGCTGGATTCTTTCATTTATAATATGTTCTGTCCTTTTTGCTTTGGTATCTTTATAGAAAAAAAATTATTTTATTTCCATTCTTGAGGTTAGTAACTATGTGGTAGTTATGCTTATTTTTCAGAATAGTTAAATAAGACATGGTTGGGCTGTTTTTGTGAGGTTTACCTATTAAGACAAATTGAATTTATATTCAGAATTTATGGTCTTCATGATCCTCTTATCAGAGAAGCAGAGTCTCTTGAAAGAATCTTAAGGTTTTTTTGAAAATTTGCTGTAACAGAAGAAAGGTAGGTCTCTGCTTGAGGGATTTCCCAGAGAGCTCAATCAATTACACAGCTTAATCTGAGCATTTACAGGAGTAACTTCATCCAGTGGTTTTAATAGCCTTGGGAAAGCTATCAACAAATATGTAAACATGATGCCTTGGATAAATAGAATAGCACATAGGATTCTTTCTCTTCCAATGTTCTTATCTATTGATACCTATCAACCAAAACAGAGGTCCTATTTTTTGAGTGAAGAGATGTTTCACACCCCTTTCTAAATACCACCAATCTGATGTGAAATAATCCAAGGGAAAAGGATTAAGGCTCTAACAGCAAGGGGGCATTTAAAATTACTTTTCATTTAAGTTTCTCTTCATGTTAGAATAATACTGTATGGGAAGGTGATATTTTCATGACAAACTAGACAATGAATTAGAGGTAAACTCTTAGTTAAGACACTGAGTATTCTAGATTAGCTTTCTGAAGGTCATCCTCTGGCATTAGTTTATCTTCAGTGTGACTCTTTGATGCATGGCAACTTTTCAAATTTATTTTTCCTTCAGGTCAACTGATGAGACATTCAGTTTAGTTGAAGAAACCTGTAGTTCTAATCCGGCCATAGTTCGGAGGAAGAAAATCGCCATAAGCATTATCTTTTCCCTGTGTGAGCGAGAAGAAGCACAAAGGAATTTCCAGGACTTCTTCTTTTCTCATTTCCCCCTGTTTGAATCTCACTTGAACAGGCTGAAGAGTGCAATTGAAAAGGTATGAGAATGTAATTCAGTGTCAAATAGAGGAGCGACTATGGGGCTTTAAAGATGGTAGAATCTCTTTGTCTGAGTATCAGATCACTTTCCTAGAAAGTTAAACCATCTGCAGCACGTGGATAGTAGGCATCAGATGCTGGATGGCTTTAGGAATGGAAATTATTGCTTTCTGATGACGTAAGTCATCAATGTTTGAGTATAATGTTGAGTGCTTTGATTATGTCTCATTGATAAGGGCCCAGTAGGTAGGTGTAAAGAAATTTCTTCTCAGAGAGTAATTTGGCTTGTTTTCTCTTCAATGAAGGCTATGATCTCCTGTAGGAAGATAGCAGAATCTAGTCTCCGTGTGCAGTTTTATGTCAGCCGTCTAATGGAAGCTCTGGGAGAATTCAGGTAAATTGACAACTTGCCAAATCCAGCAGGGGAAATTTATAAGCAGCCGCAGCAGCGGCAGCTGTGGATCTAGAGATACACAGATACCATGACTTGGAAAAATCGGGGTGCTGGCAATTATTAGTCACTTTAGCAGCTCCTTCCTTCAGGATGGAAACTGACACCAAATGGAGCAAAAAATTTAAGTCACCAGCACCAAGTATCCTCATTACTTCCTGACAGGCAGTCCTTCATGTGATTGTTTTTAACAGGATGAATGGAGAAATGTCATATTCAGGTGTCTCTTAAAAGCCTGTCTGTTATTGGATGGCATCCTCATGAAAGCCCTAGGGGTTAACACTATTAACCTCACTTTACAGAGGTGGTAACTGGAGTTCAGGGATGCTTGTTCAAAGCATAGATGGAGTGAGTATGTATGTCGGGGAGAGTATGTTCCAGTTTACCAGGACAGTCCTAGTTTAAACCCAGTGTCCTGGTCTGGACTTTAAATGGTATGATAGCCCCAATGTGTCTTCAGTTTCTAATTCACGACCTTTGTTCTCTGGAGGCCAGTTTTCTAGAGTCCTTGCCCCAAGTGTCTAGCTGGAGAGGTGACCTGCTTTGGGTAACAGGTGGGACACTCTTCCACCATGCTGAGCTGTGTTTGTTTGTGGAACCGTTTTTCAGAGCCAGTTTCTCAGTGGGGAATGGAATCCTACTCTGAGCACTGATGAGCTAATGAGTCAAACTGTTACTCTGTAGCTGAGGGATAAAAAGAAATTGACAATTCTTGGAATTTTTTGTTATGCTTATGGTATATGCTAGTGAACTCAATGCTGCATAGGGCAAAATCCCCAGCATTTTTTGAACCCTGGGTTATGTATAAAGTACTCAAGTAACACATTGGTCATTATCTGGTGATTGTTAAGACCTAAATCATATATTTGAGAAATAATGTGAAGTTGGGCTCTTTTTAATGTCAGTGTAATGATTGATAAGCCTTCTATACTTATGTGGGCAGCACTGGATTTGCCTGTTGTTCTGCTGTGGCCACAGCTAAAAACTGGCTTGTGCTTGAGACTTTGTAGACTAGTTTAATGAAAGTATCAATTTTTCAGATGTCAACAATCTGAAAGCACAGAACCAGAAAGCCTCTGTGAACATAGACATGTCTTGTTACATAACAACCTACCCCTCCACAAATGGTGACGAAGTAAAGTGTTAGTGTTTGGAGACCTTCGTTGCAGCAGGTGAATCCCAGTTCTGTGTGACTATAACTTGTCATTGCCACTTAACCCAGCAAATGCTGGTCTTTACCAAGATAGAATTCTGTTGTGTCTCCATCCTTTAAGGCACACAGCTAAAAAATCAAGTCAGAATATGTTTCATCTATCTTGATTTGGAAAGAGTGGATGTGCTTTAAATTTAGAGAAACTAGCAGAGATGCTAAGCTAAGTTAGTATGCTTTTTGTAAAAACACTTGTGAGTCACGTAGACTGGAGGAGAGCCCTCACTACCAGGCACTGGGAGACCTGCACTGTTATCGTGACCTTGTCATTCAACATTTGTATGTCTTGTACCAGTAACGTAATGTCTCTAGGCCTCAGTTTCTTAATCTGTAATGTGCTAGAACTAGACTAGTTTCCCTAATAGCTTAGAGTTCTATTGGTCTGTATAAAAATTAAGTATATAGTACAGTGAAGAAGAGTCTTTTGTCATTTTTCATCTGAAATGAATAAGGTGCTTTGGGTTAGAGAACGAAAGCACTAACTAGAAATAGGGAGAATTGAGTTGCTTCTGGTAACATTTTGATTGTAGCATATACTTTTTTCTTCATTTCTTTACTATAAAAATGTACATAAATTCTGACACAAGGCATTGTGAAAATAGTTTTAAAAATGAGCATTTTGTGGGAACCCTCCTGTACTGCTGGTGGGAATGTAAATTGGTGCAGCCATTGTGGAAAGCAATATGGAGGTCCTCAAAAAACTACAAATAGAAATACCCAGGAATGCCACTCCTAGGAATTTACCTGAAGAAAACAAGATCCCTGATTCGAAAAGGCATATGCACCCCTATGTTTATCACTGAACCGTTTGTAATAGCCAAGATATGGAAGCAACCTAAGTGTCCATCAGTAGATGAATAGGTAAAGAAGGTGTGGTACATAAACACAATGGAATATTATTCAGCCGTAAAAAGAAATCCTCCTATTTGCCGCAACAAATGTGGATGGATCTAGAGGGTATTATGCTCTGTGAAATAAGCCAGGTGGAGACAGACAATACCAAATGATTTCACTTATTTGTGGATTGCAAAAACTAAGCAAAACAGAAGGAACAAAATAGCAGTAGACTCATAGACACTGAGAAGAGACTAGTGGTTACCAAGGCGGAGGAGTTGAGGAGGTTGGGGGAGAGGGGAAAGGGGATAAAGGGGCACAGTGATTTGCAATCACAATATAGGTTGGTCACAAGGACAATAATAGCACAGAGAATACAGTTAATGATTCTGTAACATCTTACTATGCTGATGGACAGTGACTGCACTGGAGGGGGTGAGGACTTGATAGTATGGGTAAATGTTGAACCATGTGTTGTGTATTTGAAACCAACATAAGATTGTATACTGATGATACTTTAATTTAAAAAAATGAGTATTTTGTATCAAAAGTTGGTGAACCTTTTATGTAAAGAGTCTCTATCACAGCTTCTCAACTATGCTATTGTGCAAAAGCAACAATAAATGATATATAAATGAGTGAGCATGGCTGTGTTCCAATAAAACTTTATTTACGAAAAAGGTGGCAGTCAGATTTGGTCTGTGTGCCATAGTTTGCTGACCCCTCTTTTATGTACTGCTTGAATCCCTTAAAGTGTATATAGATCCAGAGATTATCCAAAATCATATTTGTGACTGTTTTGTGTCTCTCTCTTCTCTTTTCTATAGAGGGACTATTTGGAACTTATATTCTGTTCCCAGGATAGCTGAACCCGTATGGCTTACTATGATGTCCAGTACTTTGGAAAAAACCCAGCTCTGCCAGCGTTTTCTCAAGGAGTTTACATTTCTGATAGAACAGATCAACAAAAACCAGTAAGCTTCATTTTCAGGAGCATTGCATGCAAATTCCATGACCAATATACATGCTGCATATGACATGCCTCTTTCTGCATAGACTCATTTGGCTGTGTTTTCTTCCATTTCTCCAAGGTTTTTTGCTGCCTTACTGACTGCAGTGTTAACCTACCACCTGGCCTGGGTACCGACTGTCATGCCTGTTGATCACCCTCCCATTAAAGCCTTCTCAGAGAAACGCACCTCTCAGTCAGTGAACACGCTGGCCAAAACACATCCTTATAATCCTCTCTGGGCGCAGCTGGGTTAGTACCTGGACTCTTCAGATACTCTATGGGAGGGAATAGGGAAAATGCTAAAATATATCACTGATAACTGGCAATTCAGGGTTATCGTTGGGCAGTCAGGCAATAGAAAACTGACCCACAGATGCCAATTGTAAGGCTGCTACCTTCCTTTCCTTGCATGCTAGCAGCTTTGTTGTCCTCCTGTAAAACAGTGCAAGTAAACTGTTCCCCCGTGCCACAGTGACACTCCTCCCTAGAGCAGCTCTCAGAACCTTGGCGTCACGGGCCTTTGAACCAGGCAGTTTCCTGCTGGCGGGCGGGTGGTGGGGGCACTGTCTTGTGCCTTGTAGGATGTTTAGCGTCATCACTCGTCCCATCATCACATAGCTGCCAGGTGAAACCCCCCAAAGTTGTACTGATCAAAAATGTCTGCAGGTATTGCTGAGTGTCCCCTGCGGGACAAGACACCCCCTGGCTGAGAACCACTGCCCTAGAGGATGTACTGAATAGGAGAAAAAAAGAGAAGATAGACAGCAGCACACTGTGATTTCACCTTTTTAATTTTAGCTTAAGTCAGAAACCTTGTCTTTATACTGCTTCCTTACGATTAGTTGGTGGAATTTATTTCCCCAGAGCTTTGCACTTAGGCATGGTATAGGGATCTGATGCTTTGGCATAGCTGGTTCCAGAGTTTAGGACTTGTGAGACCAAATTTGCATATTTGGGTTCACATGGAGGAGAGGTATACTCTAGGACCTTCTCACTCATCAAACATTCACTGACAATGTAAACTTTGCATGCTCACTCTGCTCCAGACCCTGTGCTACATGCCAGGGATATGGAGTTGAGTAACATAGGCTGCTCAGCCTCAGGAAGCAAGCTGCCTAATGGAAGAGGCAGATTTGTATTCAGACTATTTCAGGGCATTTCAGAACATCCTGATTTTGCTCTAATAGGAGAGAGACAGTATAGTGTAGTGGCTAAGAGCATGGGCACCATAGCCAGATGGCACGGATCAGATCCGGTCTCCATGGGCCATGACTTTGCTTCTCTGCACCTCAGTGTCTGTAAAACAGGCTGATAATATAGCTCATGGTTGCTATGGGAGTGAAACTGTTATATAAAGCACTGTTGCTATTGATTCTGCTGATAAGAATACTAACATTAGAGGGGTATTGAAAGAGACAGTGAAGGGTTGGAGGGGATTCTCAAGGAAGGCTTCCTTAAGGAAATGTTAAATGGCATTTTCTAGGAAAAGAGACTGGAGAAAAGCACTCTTATCTGAGAAAATACCTGTGAAAACTGACGCTGTGAGCCAAGCACTGTTTTTAAGTGCTTTTTACACATATTAATTAATTAGATTCTCATTCTAGACCTATCACTGTTGTTTCCACATTATGGATGAAAAAGATGTCTTGCCTTGTGCCCTGGGTCATGAGATGTGTAGGAAAAGAATACATGTCTCACAGTTAGGGAGGTAATAGGTGCATGCTAAAGGGATTAACTGAAGTGTTCATGGATGTTAAAAATGAATTTAACACAACCAGTTGGTGCTGAGCCCAGAAAACTCAGAGCATGCTGACACACCCTGGGTTACACGGTTCTTCCTGAGGAAGGCAGAGCATTATTTTTCTTTTTATAGAACAGTAGTCATGAAAAAATGTAGTATCAGGTGGTGAAGGGAAGGGGGCTGGATATTAAGGAAACATGGTGTTTAATGCTGCTGGGTCACCCATTTAAAAACAATGATAAATAGTGTGCATTTAATTAGATACATGCATTTATAATTAGACATGTTTCCTATTCGAAATTTAGCTAACTGACAGCCATTAATTCCATGTTCAGCATAGCAAGGTAAAGTGCCTTCCTGTGGGCTCAGTCCTTTTCCAAAGGAAAACAGGTATTATTGAAAGTCTCCGATCCTCCCCTCTGCCAAGCAGTCCAGCAGGGGTCTGGCTGTGGACAGGGGTGGTGTGAGGAAGGGCTGAGGCTCAGACACACCATCATGTGATAGCATAACACCCAATGTAAGTGATGGTTGAGTTTCCAGCGTTACAGAAAATCGAGGGGCTTCAATGATTGACAAGGGAAACACTTTCAGTTATAATTATTTTCATTAAATATTTATCAAGTCACAGTAAATGAGAAAATATAAATTGCCAGGAATATACAGTGATGCAGATGTAGTTTTAACCCAGGTTCCTAAGTACTAGAAAAGATTCTATCTTGAATTATTTCAAAGGCGTATCTGAATCTTGCAGGGGTGTACTCACCACTGGGCCCACATGTTCCTGGCTCCTGGGCATTCCAAGGAAGTGGGGAGAAGCTGGAAGCAACCAGCCCTTGAGGCCATTCCCACTCACATAGGCTCTCCCTCCAGGGACCCAGCCATTGCCTCTGCCTAACACACATGCTGTACATAAGGGCTTTCCAGTGGTGATCACCACCCATTGGTGGTTGTGGAAGCATTTAAGTGGGTCAAAAAACCATTCAAAAGGTGCAATATAATAGAAAATATCAGAGCGATGCATACATATTTTGTAAAATATTTATTTCTGGGGTGTGTGAGGTTGCAGTATAAAATGTATTTCTTTCTTCTTGGGTTGTGTCTGTGAAGTTGGAAAGTAAAAAAAATCTTCTTCATTTTTTTCCCCCTAGAAGTTTAAATTGTACTTTTCAGAATGCAGTGGAATTAGACTACAAATAAAAAAAAATGATGAGAAGAGTCCTCCTACCTGCTCAGAAATTAAACAACCCTTTTAAATAACCCAAAGCCAAACAGTACTTCGTAAGAGAAATTAGAAAATAGTTTGAACTAAGTGACAATAAGGTCACCATAAATTACACTGTGTGGGACCGGGAAACTTCAGAGCTCTGCTGGCTGAGCAGCCGGTAGCCCAGGCACGGCAGCCCCTCGGGACGCTTAGCTCTCTCCTGGTCTCCATCCGGCCGTTTGTGTTTCCCTGTCCCCACCTCTCTCACTTGTCTCATTGTCATCCTCTCTACCCTGCTCCTCAGTTCTCTTTCCTCACCTTATTCTCTCTCTTTCTTATTCTTTGTTCTCCTCCTCGTTTCTGTTTCTGTTTTCATACCTTTTCTCTTTCCCTTTGATACCTTTTTCTTTCCCTCCCCCTCCGCCTCGCTCTGCATGTGTCCTGTCTGCTTTTCTCACCCGTCAGTCACCCTCTGCTTCTCCCTTCCCCTCTCACCCCCCCCCTCTGTGCTTCCCTCCTTCCCGGCTCGTTTCTGCCCCCCCTGCTGTGCTCTACTCGGCTCCTTCCCCTCACTTGCCTCCTGCTGCCCACTCCACGCACCGCTGCTACCAGGCACTCTCCGTGACCGCTCTCTGTGTCCCCTGTAAGTAAACACTCTTTACCCCTTCCTTTTTTTCTTTCTCCCATTTCCTATCTTTAAGTTTAAAGATGTGTTTTAAATTGTGTTTTTTTTTAAACACAGAACATCACCTTTCCTGTCTTAACTGTGTCTAAGCATACAGCACAGTGGTGGTGAGCTACTCACTTTAATTCTGCAACCTCTTCTTTGTTTTGCAAAATTATACTCAGGAAAACAAAGGAACCTACTTTAAAATTAGTAGGTTGGTAAGTCTAGGACTCAATTACCTTCAAGTTCAAGGTCTATATCTTTAATATTATTTTAATAATGCATTATTTTATGTAGTTTGGCCCTATTTCCATACACATTGCTCTCTTTAGTTTACATAGTTAAAATTATTATAAATTGTATTTTTAATAGCTTTCCTTGTTTTACATTTTCCCATTTATTATGAAAGTGTACAATACCAAAAGCTAAATGCATTACTAAAAAATAATATTGGCACGTTGAGTGCCCTTTCTTCTGTGTTTTTTTTATACTAGATCGCAGATAGGTAATGCTTATGTTCTTTATTACCATTAAGACTGATTAAACATGATGTCTCATGAATTCTTGAAATGACTGTGATACCCTGCAGCAATGGGCAGATGTAATCATAGGGAAGTAACACTATTAAGCTCCTAATCAAGAAAGTTTTGTCAAACAGAAGTACTTGAGCATCAGACTACAGACAGCCCTGAGTTACTCTTTTGGACTCGGGTGATTTCTCAGTCTGTTGCAAAAGCCTCAAAGATAAAGTTCTATTAACCTACAATCGAGTCTCTTTATGGTGAGGCCTGTTTAATATCATTTCTGTCCAGTCCTGAAAATACCCTTAGGAGCAGCAGCCTTACTCTAGGAAATAGTCTGCAGAGGAGGTACTTCCTGATGGTTCTCAAACTTTTTCCTGTCTTAATCTACATCTCATTAGTTTTATCTAGTATTTGCTCTTGTAAAAATGCCTTCCCTTTCCCTAGATGCATTCCTCCGATGGGTTCTAACTTCCTTAGTTCCTGTTTATAAATATGACCATGTACCCCCTTTCCTTTATTTGGTATCTCTTCATGTTTTGACTTATTTCAACATTCTGATTATTCTGTAATGGTTTCTAACTCAGGGTTGTTTATGTAGAGATATAAGTGAGATAAATCCATGTAAAACACTTAGCACTGTGTCTGGACAGTCAGTAAATGTTGGTTTTTTGTTATAATGTTAATATTATTATTATCCAGATATCAAATGCACAACCTATCTAATGTAATAGTCAGATTATCAAATGCAATAATTTTAATAGGCACTTGGCAAATGCTTTTGATGAAAAGTTTATACTGCTGGGTTTGTTGACACGTTTGCCCTTCTTCCACCTTTAAGCTAAATTTTCATTGTTCATAAGGCAGTTTTTAATCAACTTGTCAGGATATAACTTATGGAACATATTTTTTCCAGTAGAATTTTCATGTGAAGTAATAGAAAATATTCAGATTCATTATTCATGACTAAGTGATTTTCTTCTGGTTAATTAGATTGATTCTACTTTGTGTGTGTATTGAGAGAATTCTGAGCAGGCCATTTCATTAAGCATTTTGACATGATTTCACTGCACTTCTAGTCAGAGATCCTTGAATTTGGCATTTACCCCAAGGCCTATTGTCCTGGGATTCTTCTAAAACAAAACTCATCATTCTAGTTTCCAAGATCCAGCGTTCAATCTGGTTGCATATTCAGGGTGCTGGGTTTAGTGGGAGCTTTGTCGGCCAGCTGGCCCAGTGAGCTGCCTGGGAAGACCTCACCAGCACTGCAAGAGATTGTGCCGCCAGCACTGTACCCCTACCCCTGGAGCAGCAGGCTGCAGCCTGTACCAGGCCTTTCCAGGCAGACTTTCCATTTTGGAGGCCAAACTAAAGCACGGTCACTCCTAGTTCTTGCCTCTTTGCCTCTCTCAGGTGTGTGAAGAAGTGATTCTAGTGTGGGAGTGGAAGTCATCTGGTTTTCTCTTGTAAAGACTGACATGTGCATCATATGCTCACCCAAACAACTCTGTCTTTTTTGTCCACTTTGCTCTCCAGGTGATCTTTATGGAGCCATTGGCTCTCCAGTGCGTCTGACTCGCACTGTGGTGGTAGGGAAGCAGAAGGATTTGGTCCAGCGCATCCTTTATGTTCTGACCTACTTTCTCCGTTGCTCTGAGCTGCAAGAGAACCAGCTGACCTGGAGTGGGAATCACAGTGAAGGTGAACAAGTGTTAAATGGGAGCAACATCACGACAGCTTTGGAGAGGGGAGAGGTGGAGGAGTCTGAGTACGTGGTAGTCACCGTGAGAAGTGAGCCCGCCCTCCTTCCCCCTGTCTTGCCACCAGCTCTGGCTGAGGGGTGGAGCCCTGGGCCTGAGAAGCCGGCTGGGGCCCCGGAGGGCACTGACATTAGAGGCCTGTGGTCCAAACCTAACAAAGAAGGAAACAAGAGGCCAGATCAGAATTCCGAGGCCTGTAGCATGAGGGTCCAAGAGCCAGCGACAGACAGCTCCTGGAAACCTCAGGGCGCTTTTTGCGGGGATGAAGAAAGTAAAAACGAGGCCCCACAAGATAGCTCTTCAAGACTCTCCAGCTGTGAAGGTTTGGGGGCAGGACTGAAGATCAGCCAACAGACTGTCAGTGAGGAGTTGACAGGGGAGATGCCTAAGAAGCTCCCGGACCGGTCAGCAGCATGGCCTTGCCCTGACAGACATCCCCGGAAGAGACCTCCCTTAGAAAAGGTCACTTTCCAAATTGGAAGCTCCGTATCTCCAGAGTCTGACTTTGAGAGCCGCACAAACACAATGGAGGAGCGGCTCACAGCCTGTAGACAGTATCCAGAGCCAGCAAGTCACCCCTCGGCAGAGAGCAGGGAGGCCGCTGCCCCGGCTCAGGACCAGAGGGTTTTCAGGCACTCCCTCACACCTGGCTCCTGGAAGAATGTCTGCTATCCTCAGAATCAGCCTCCTGAGAGGGGTGCAGGTGCATTTGGGAAGGGTTTCGCTGAGGACAGAGGCATCAGGACCGAGGCTGCAGCAGATGCTGCCTGGCAGCTCAGCCAGTCTGCTGACACGTGTGCACCTCCCGGCGGGGTGGCGGGAACTGGAATGAGAGGGCCAGAGGGAATGAGAGGTTTGCGTTTGGAGGGAGCGGAAGGCGCTCTGACAGAGCCGGTGCCAGGCGGCTGTGTGCAGCTGGATTCTGGCTTCTCTGCGGCTGGGGCTGCCGACGGGAAGGCCGACTTCAGGGCTGAAGGAGACATTCCCAGAAATGAAAGCTCGGATAGCGCTCTTGGAGACAGTGACGACGAAGCATGTGCTTCTGCCGCGCGGAACCTGGGTCCCAGCGGTGACTGCGTGGAAGGGGCCTTGGAAGTGGAGCTCCCTCTGCCCAGGTAACGCTGATAGGCTGGGAAGTGGAGGGAACTGAGTTCAAACACTGCTTCCAGACCTAACACCCCTGCTCCTGTTAGCTGCTCTTGGCTGGTTTTTGGCTCTTTTACACATAAAGTTTTTTTCCCTCAAAGTATGAGAAGTGTTATCAAACTGACACAAATGTCCAGCCTGCCCTTCCCCAGGGGGGTCACCAGCTCAGCGCATCGGAGCTCTCTGAGCTAGGCAGCAAGCGGTTGCCTTTGCAACCACTGTGACCCTTGGGGGAAGCTGACGGATGTGGTGGAGGTGATGGTGGGGAGCAGCGGTTTCTGTCATCTGTATGGGGCTACACACTGGCAGCAGGTGCCTGGCTCGGAGGTGATGGGTTACACTCACCCCGCAGCTTCTCTGCTGCAGGTCAGCACGGTGTGAAGTGGTTGGGAAACACCACCTCTTCCTTAGCACTCCATCAGGTTGATTATTTGGCCTGTGCTGACTGAGAGCAGTAATTAGAGCTGCCTTCTCTTTTTCCGCACTGTTGTGAGCACCACCCTGTGCAGATGTGTCACGTTCCTAAAACCAGACTTTCGGCAAGAGCCCCCCAACCCTGGCAGACTCACTTTCTTCATTCCCCTGACACACACTGCCTGGTGGATGTTGAGTGTGAAGTACAAGAACAAACTTGTAACCAGCCATCAAAATCTGTTTTTTTCATCCTTCCATTTCAAAAACTCGTTTTGCTCTTCCAGCCCCCTCCCTGTCCCATACATATCACCCGCTCACGGAGGACTGCTGAAATGGGCCCCGGAATCCGTTTCCTTTAGCTGTGTCCCCAGAGCTTTTGTTCTCATCGTAGTGTGGAAAGAGAGTGGTGGTGTGTTCTAATGGGCCAATATTTTTCTAGGTCACAGAGCATCAGCAACCCGAATGTAAGAAACTTTGGCCGCTCACTTCTGGCAGGTTATTGTCCCACATACATGCCTGATCTGGTGCTTCATGGGACCAGTAATGATGAGAAGCTGAAGCAGTGCCTGGTGGCTGATCTGGTCCACGCGGTTCATGTAAGTGACTCTGCCTTGGAGCCACCAGCTGCTGACAGTGTGTCAGCCAGGGTCGTGGCCAGCAACAGGTGTTTAGACTGAAGAGGATGTTATAAAGGGATTGTGTATAGAAATGCAAGCAGTTGCAGGGACGCGTGAGGGCTAGTGAAGCACCCTGGGATGGCAGCGGCTGGAGCAGTGACAGCAGAGCTGTGGAGAGAGGGGCTGCATGGCTGCAAGAGCTCTGAATGGGTGGGGGATAGTCCCTGACATCTCTCCTCCAGCTTCTGAGCTCCTCCAGTTCCTCCCAGGGGCTGAGCCCAGCTGGAGTACAAGTTCATACCTGATGGAAATACAGTCCTGTGGTCCAGCAAGGTCAGCCTCCTGGGGCCCCATGGGATAGAAAAGGGCAAAGAATGGATCTGGGGGCAGCTAGGAGCAGATAGACTGGGCAAACAGAACAAACAGCACAGATGGTGACAATTGTATGCCGTCCCAGGGAGGACCAAAGAGATGTCACATACGGTTTGCTTTTTATCTGATCCTTACAAGTTCCTAAAAGTAATTTATTTTAACCGGTTTGTCATTAAGTTCACTTTGGTGGCTGCATGAGGATGACTGTATAAAGATTAACAAATCTTCCTGGAAAATTGCCTGTGGCTGCTGTTAAATGCTTTTCTGGTATCTGCAGCATGACAGGAACCAAGCAGTTAATGAAACTATGTCAATCTGATGGGCCTGTTTTTAACTGAGCTGCTGTTGGAAAGATGTGCAAAAATAAATGCTTTGCACTGGAAACATATTGTATCTAGTGCAGTAGGGAAAGTCCTTATTGACGATTGGAATTTGGCTTGTTACCTACCTCCTCACCCAACAAGTATTTTTTGAGAGGTAGAACAGACGGCAGTCCATGTTATCTTTGGCCATGAGTATCTCCTCCATGAAGACAAAACATACATCAAACAGAGGCCAAATAGGCGGAAGGTGTTTGTGTGAAATGAGAAGAAAAACTCAGCAGGGAGGCAGATGTCTCCCGAGCCTGCTTGAATGGGGGGGAGCAGAGATGATGAGAGGCTGACTAGGGGCTGGGAACGCCAGTCCCACGTGTCCACATTTGTACCCAGACATTCCTGACCCTGCCCTGATTGTGGTTGGGCACCACCAGGGTATTCTGGAATGCTTTTGTCTCTGTGAGAAATGTCATAATATTTTCTTTTCATAGTTGTAATGAACACTGTTCAGTTGTTCATCATTTCAGAAGTCCATACGTCAGTGACCTTAGAGTAAGAACAATGCCCTCATTGTACAGTGCTGTCTCCCTAGGTTGTCTCCAGCCATGCATGAAGCTTTGGTGAGCTTAGAGACTCACACACATCGTATGGCCATCTGTAGCTCTAAGGCAGGGAAGTAGAGGCCCTCCTTTCCTCTTCAGTCAGCCATATATATGTTCTAATATATGTATGTATGTATGCAAAACCTGGGGGGGTTTCTTTCTGCTCTGCTGCCAGTTGGATTTAAGAACATCAGTATTGCTCACTGGCCCCTTCTTCCATGAAGCTCCTTCTGCTTCTGACAGAGGTGCCAAGAGATTGTGTGTGAGCAGGGTTGTCTGCATTAATCCTCCTTGACCCTATCTGCAAAACCATTTATAAGAACAAAAACTTGTCAGAACTGACAAGTGCTGATTATTGTATATTAGGTTTTCATGGTGACCATCTAGCTCTATAGTGCTTAAGTTGAAAAAACAAATCTGTATTTCCTGTTTGTATACTTAAAGATTTTGCATTTATTATTTTCCCTTCCTTTCAGAAGTAGTGTTTTCACACTGTAGCTTTTCTCATTTCTTTAGACTATGCAATCACCCTGAGAGATAGAAAATTATTAAGCATAATAACCTATATTGTGTCAAATTGTGGATACATCCCAAGTGCAGCCATGCATGGGTGTTAACAGGAAATTGTGAAGGGTACATAAAAATATCTTCAGATGTTTAATACATTCAGAATGTGACCAATTAGTATTAGTGGATTTCTAATTTCACTTGGCACAGTCATCATAATGAATTTTGCTTTTGAAGTAGTGTTCCATTTAAACTGCCTCTCAGACTGGGAGTCTGGTCTATGGCAGTTCTAAATAAAAACAGCCCAACTTTGAATTGCCATTTACAAATATTTGTTGAAAAATAAATTAGGAGGGTTTTTTTGAACGTTATATTGAATTTACTGCTCCGTAAAGCCTAGTAATTATTTAAATTCTTGAGTATGTTGCCAAAGAAAGAAGCAGAGATCCAAGAACAAGCACATGACCAGACTTAGAGCTGAAATAATAGCTTGTTGAGGAAGAGAAGATTGGGATCAATTGCTTTATCATATTTTGCTTTCAAAAACCTATTTTTTGTGATTATAATTTTTGGTGTTCATGCTAGACTTTATTGAGCTTTGATATTCATAATTGTTTTTACAGAGGGATTTTTAATAACTTTAAAAGCAATTGATTTATTTATCTAGACTTGTGCATGATTGGACTATAAAATCTGTTAGGTCAGTGTGCACTTTTATAACCGTGGTGGAAAAGTTTGTACAGTTCTCTCACTGAGGGATTGCATTTTAGAGCTTTCAGTACAGAGAATTCTTTTTTGTGTATTTCCTTATTCTAGTCTCTATGAAAGAAAGATACTAACTTTATTTCATTTGTTTCCATTTTTGTTACTGGCTTTCACATGTTAAGATTCTGATGGTCTTTAAATATTTAAACACATGTTCTTGTTTAATCCACATGCCACCTCTTTCCTGTCATTTGAACTATTCTTCTGCCTCCTAGCATATACAGCTGCCTTAAATTAAAGTACTCTTTAGTTTCATTTTCTTCTTGCCATATCTAAAAGTGCATTCTTTCTCTGTTTTCCTTTTGACTTTAAGTGGTAAAATAGGAGAGAGGATGAGAGCCAGCTCCACTCTGTATCTGTGACCCTCAAGAAGCTTTTTCTCCCTTCTTTTATTCTTCTACATCCTTGCTGCCCGTGAATACTGCTGACCCAGGCAATGTTAGGCGTATTCCATATGGGGCAGTTGGTGCAGTGGGAGGACTGACTTAACATTGATGGCCTGGGCTCAGGTCTTCATATTACCACTCATTTGCTGATAGTCAGGTAAATCAATTGGCATCTCTAAGCCTTAGAAAAATGTATTTAGAGGGACAATGAACTATAACACCAGTGGCTAAGAGTTTGGCTTGTTAAGTCAGACAAATGTGAGTCTGTGGCTCACCCCTTGGGCACATTTCTTCACTTTTCTAAACATCAGTTCATCTCCTATAAAGTGAACAGTAGTTCTGGTTTAAAGATTATGTGAGATAATACGTATTAAGTGTTGCGCTCAGCACCTGGCATAATACTAAGCCCCCCTGTAAAGGTTAGCTATTAATACATGTGAAAGTGCTTTGTAAGTGAGTTTCCTGGGAAACTCCTGTTGGAGGTGATGGACAGAACCCATATGTGCATTCACCCAGTGCTGAAAGCGTCCACTGTCCTGATACCCCTGGAACCACAAGGAGCAGGCCAGGTGGCTCTGACTCTGCAGGTTAGGGCCATGGAGACTGAAATTAACATCACATTTTAATGTTTGATTTTTTTTTTTTAACTATGCTCTAGGGCTTCAAACATTTTGCAGAATAACCTATAAAACAAAGTGACAGTTGTATACAGCAGCTTCTTTCATTTAATTTTAAGAGTAGCAACAGATTGACTCCAGAAATATCATATGGAAATCAGTAGCACAGATAAGGAGCTTTGCTAAAAGCCTGGCTGTGATATATGCGTGTGAATACCTAATTAAGCCATGCAGTGTAATCAGCCAGAAAGACTACAGAGGAACAGCCCCTCACATCAAATGATAAATAACTACTTAGGGAACACAGGCAGCATAAGTGCCTCAAGGCAACAGGCCCTTACAGTCAGTAGTGTTGCGAAGGAAACACCTGTGTGGCACAGATCTGCCATTTTAGAACACCTCTTGTTGCTTTCTTTTGCTTGTGTTGGATAATAAGCATGACAGTGCCCTGGCTGTAGCACTGTCTTAGTGTTTAGGAAATCTTTATTTTGTGTGTGTGTGTGTATGCATGTGTATATACACACATGTACTTATGGATGCACAGTCACACATGTAAAAGCATGTACACTGGATTATGATGTTAAGGTGTATTTCTTGTGGACTGTGATTTTTTAAATATTTGGAAAAATACTGATCTCTGGGTATCACCAACTCTAGTCTGAAATCTTCATGATTCTCTACCCTTCTCACTATGACTGTAATCTTATTTAAGTTCCCCTTCACCTTCCAAACTGAATATCCCCATGTCTAGTTTTCCCCTCTTCCCATCATCTTGTACAGTGCCACAAAAGGGTTCTTTCTAAAACATTCTTATGATCATCTACTCTTTTTCTCTAAGAGTTTCCCATTTATTTTACAGAGTGAATACAAACTCCTTGACTGGAATTGTCTCCTGCATGTCTTTCATATGCACCCCACCTGCACACCCACATACACACACACACACACACACACATCTCCATTTATGCACCAGTCACACAGTTTGCCATTGTTTAACAGTCTCCCTTTTCTCACAGCTCTTCATTTGCTTCGTTTGCTGAAGGCACTGTTGAATAAACTTTGGTTCGCTTTTGAAGACCCAGTTCTAATGTTGCCTATTCTTTGAAACCATCCCAGGCACCCCAGGTGAAACTCAGCTGTTCTCACCTCCACGTGCCTTAGCACAGTTCACCATACCTTTGTTCTGCTTCCAATGTCTTTGTCCCATTAGGCTCCAGGCCCCTGGAAGCAGAAGGGAGACTTAGTTTCTTTGATATCCCAACACCTCCTCTGGTGCCTAGCACAGAGAGCATGCTCAGTGTGATGTCAGCTGACTATTCCCCATTGAACTGGGTTCAGGAGTGTGTTTTTGTTACTATGGGTGAAACTTTGAGGATTTGTGTATCTCTTTCTTCTGAAGTAACAAGAAAACGCAGAGTCTTTTTTAAAAAATAAAGGGGAAGAGTAATGTGTTTAGACATGATGCCTGTGGCTCTTTGTGTTCATTTGCTTTACTTAAAGGAGAATGGAAAGCTTATTATAGGTCTCTCAGGCTTCATTTCTCTTGCATTTTGTAAATATTAGACACATGTCTAGTTTTGATGTTTTCCCCAATTTTTTCACCAGTTACAAAATATTTGGACATCTGTGCCATTTTCTGCAAAAAAAAGCTACCAACTTTCCCACATTTTATTTTGGAGTCATGTACATCCTCTCATAACTTTAGCTTGATGACCCTTTGACCCTGAGCACCTTTCCTTGACTTAAAATGGTTTCTTTCCTTAGTGAGTGACCAGCCTGACAACTGACCTGCTTTCAGGGTTTCATTCACCCTGTATCTGCAATCCCCTTGGCTGATCTTAGGTGTCAGCCCAAGAACTGAGTGATTACAGCCACGGCACAAACCCACAGAAGGTCATTTCTTTTGAACCCCCCACAGACCACCTCACTGGACTCCTCCCTGCTTCCCTCTGTCCCCTATGTCTTCGTGAAGTTTGGGTTTCCCAGCACCCCCACCTTTGGTGTACCACCAGGATCCCTCAGTGAGGTCATATAGTCCCAAATGATTGATTTTTCTCTTCTTCTCTACCTTATAACAATGCTGAAGCATTTAGTGACTGACACAGAACCTGTTTCCAAGAGATACATATGACACATAAAACAAAACACACAACACATCCAGCAAGGTGGACTCATGCTCAGAAGTTACAAACCATATATGAGGAAACCATGATGAGGGAGAGTAAGCAAATACAAGCAGAAGAATTAGCACTCCTAGAACAACCTGAAATAACTACTGAGTTACTATCTCTAAAATGGTTATGGTGATAAAGAGAAGGAATTGGAACCTTATGAAAAGATGGGATGATGTGGTTGTTTAGATTTGTAAAAGAACTTCTAAAATTGAAAAATATGGTTATTGAAATTAAAACTCAAGGGATAGGTTAAAGAGGAGAGTACATTAAATACAGCTGGAGGCAATTAGAATTTATGACATGGAGGTTAGATATGAAAATCTTGAATGTAACTCTGAGACAAAAATACATGAAAAATATGGAAGAGCAAGTAAGAGCAGAGACTAGAATGACGTTTTTATAGAATATTCAGAAGGGGAGAGCAACGAACATGAGCAAAACAGTATTTGGAGAAAGAATGGCTGTGATTTTTCAGATAAGCACACTGACTCCCAAGTAGGATAAATACAAACAGATCCACACTTAGCCACAGGACATCGAAGACAAAGAAAACTCTTGTAAGCAGCCAGAGAGAAGACATGGCACCTGTCCTCAAGGAGTTTGAAATCTTAACAGGAAATACAAAGACGTAAATAAGCAGTAAAAACAGTGTGATAGAGTCTACGCCGTGGAGGCAAGAAGGGAGCCTGGGAGGGCACAGGGGCCAGTGTGGCTCTTGCAGGAAGCTGAAGGTTGTTCTGGCTGATGGAGTTGATGAGCATCTTAACCTCCGGGCAGGGCCAGCTTTGTGATTTTACAGACTGGAAGAACTGTTTTAAGAGCAGCGAGTGATAACGAGGTTTCTTTTCTCTTGATGGATGTGAGAGGCTGAAGGGTTTCTGTTACTGGTCAGCAGTCCACATGGATCTGCAGTTCCTTACTCATGGCTCTCAGACATCCAGAGTGGGATGGTTTGGCCAATTATGTTGCGTAAATCTTCAGTTCCAGGACAGTGGAGTATGTGGTTATGTAGAGGGGCCTTCACCCCTAATGAGGTAGAAGAATAAAAAAGGGGATCTGAGGATGTTTAACCAAGAGCCAGTACTGAGAAGGTGAACTTCCCTGCAGTGATCATCCCATTTTCTGTGTGTGGTTAATTAAAGGCCTTACCTGAAGTTAAGTAAAGGGTCATATATTAAGTCATGGTGCTGTAACATAATGGTGAGAATCTCTTCAAAAGGTATTTTGTTATGTAGCATCCTTTTATTGAGGTTCAGTTTAATAAAGTTATAAAACCTACCAGAATTAATTTATATAGAATGATTAACAAACTGACATTCAAGTGATGCCAAAGAATCTTATGTGTTATTATAAGAATATTTCAGAGAAAAATAAAAGATGTAGGGAGGTACTTCCAATTACCTGAATCATGAATCACCTGCCCCCATTGTATTTGACAAGCGTGCCCAGTGGCTCTGCCCTAGTTGTTAAATCTGCACTACTCTAACTAGTGTGCAGATTTTAGAACTGTTAAGAGTATAGAAATCTGTCTGCTCTCCTGCTGTCTCTAATATACATGTGGGCTGGACATCTTTGAGGACTGATAAAGAATAAAGGTGGAGAAGTTTTTCAGCAAAATCATAATAGAGGCAACTGTGTTTCACCTATTAAGTTGAGACTGTCA
This sequence comes from Smutsia gigantea, assembly GCA_032199065.1. NCBI lineage: Eukaryota > Metazoa > Chordata > Mammalia > Pholidota > Manidae > Smutsia > Smutsia gigantea. The sequence goes on from JAVSCE010012286.1 coordinate 23,472, forward strand.
TTCACACTTCTTGCAATCTGTCTTTTACCCTGACAAGGTCCAAGAATTCCAAAGTAAACGGCTTGGCAGACTCATTGAGTTAAAAGTTGGAAATGCTTGGATGAGTTCCTAGATTCTGTATTTCTAACAACCCAAGATACTTACTAAGCACTTATATTTTTTGTCCTCAGTATTCCTATCTTAGAGCAGGACAGTGTTCGCGACCACCCCACAGGAAAAATGACATAATGGACTAATTATAGGAAGCATGTATGTAAGAATAGTATTTTCCTACACTTAAGTTAGAAATAGGTAGTCATGTAAAATGCTAGTCATTTAAATGTTAGTCACATGGAAAAGAAATATATTGATAATTGTTCAGATGACTTAATAGGAACTGGATTGGCGCCCAAAGTAAATCTGAATGGAGAATAGTTCAGCAGAGTCAGCCTGTATTAGATGTTTAGCACATGCCTAGCATTTTGTTATACTCATTGCAGAGGCTATAGAAGAAAAAATGTGATTTTTCTCCATGAGTTACTTATGAAATCGCTAAGTAGACAAACAGATGTGAAATCGAGAACAAGTTAAGATAGTGTGATTAAATGCCAAAGTGTAGATGGTAAATGCTCTCAGAAATGAAGGAAGAGCAGTGAATGTAGGAAGTCTTGTAGGATGGGGGTGGGAGGACATGGGACCCCAGCTGGGTCCTTGAAGGACTGGAAGATTTAGAAGAGAGCAGGGAAGAGGTCCTCGGCACAGCCTAAGGTAAGTAAGAGTCAGGAGTCTGCCTGCCTGGAGAAGGTTGTTCCTCTTAGCCCTAGGAGGTGAATATTTGTAGAAGGTGAACCCAAACTGTGAAGAGCTTTAAGTATGGAAAAAGAAAAGTTTGAACTTAAGTGTCTGGGTGATATAGGCCACAGTAGATTTCTGAGTTGGTGAGAGAAGTGATAATGTGGTATTTTAGGAACTTTGAGGGTTTAGTGGACACAATTAATATAAAGAAGGGGCTGGTTTAAGAAAGCAAATCCAAGGTATCTAGTACATGTTAGGCACCATGCAACATGTCTCATATACAGTTTTCTCACAGGAAACATCTGTCAATCAAACCTCACTTAAACCTCACAGAAATTCTGTGACTGACATACTATCACATTTTATAGATGTAGAAACCAAAGTCTACATTAAGGAGTTGCTAAGGTCCCACAGCTAGTAAGTGACAGAGGTAGTATTCCAGCCCAGTCCTGTCTGACCGCAGTGCCTTTGCTGTTGCTAATGACCTCACTCATTGCCCTGTGTTGAAATATGACAGCCACAGGTCCTCTCATTACCCAACCCTTGTAGACATTTCTCAGTCCTGGAAGTTTAAGTTAAGCAAAAGTCGCGTGTACATAAATCGAGGCAGCATATTTTGTGTACTCAGAGATCTGACCTTGGAATGTCCTAGACATCTAAGATTTTCAGAAAACAGACCCCCAAATCCATAGTGGCTATGAATTAACCAGACTTACTCTGTTGATTCAACAAGCTATAATAGACAAAGAATATTCAAGAATCCTTCCAAGACCTCTAATAAGAAGCATTTCATTTGTCAGTTTATCTTGAGACATCTTCACAGGAAAGGAGTTTGAATAAGTGAGATATTGACAGGTAGAGCTAAGTGATTGTCTCTAACTCTCACAGAGTAGAGCAGGACAAAAGGGATAAGGCGTGTTACCACTACTTCATTCCCCTGGCAGAGACTGGCGGCGTACCCTAACGATCGCCCACAGCTCTTCATCGATCTCCAGTGTTCTCTCATCCTCCAGGCTCTGTCAGAAGTTTCTGAGGCGCCCGTGTAAGTTGCTGAGGGAGGCGTGGAAGCTGCTGGCGGAGGTCTGGAAGAGGTGGCAGGGAAGGCATTAGGGGCGTTGAGGGCCGGTGGCCCTGCGGTGCGCCGGGGCTGTGGGCGGGTGCTCAGCAGTCAGGAGGGCCGGGGAGTCCCCATTTGTGGAGGAAGTAGAAATGTACTGCAGACATTTTCTCACATGAGAATTTAACAGACTCTGTGGGCAAGAAACTGACTTTGAAATTGATTTTCTTCAGCTTGAAAAAGAAAAGAAAAATTATACACAATGGTGTCCATGAGGTTCATAAAATTTCCAAACAAGCATTTTATGTAGAAATGACTGTTTTTACTATTAACATTCCCTTCAGATTTTCATTCAAAATTCAAATATCAGATGTACATATTGGGGGGCTTTGGGGTGGAGGGACTGGATCAGAGCCAAAACCACAAGGGCTCCATCTAATTCTCTGTCTCCACTGCTCACCGCCCCTAAGGAAAAGTGTAAGAGACCATGGGGTTAATTTTGCCGGGGAGGGGAGGGAATAAATTCCAATAAAGCTCCATGAGATTTTCATGTTTAAAAACAAAAACAAAAAACTCAAACATCAGAGGTCCTGTTTAATCTGAGGCAATAATGGTTGGAAGACTTTTTCAAAGGGTAAATATATGGTGTGGGCTTCTTTGCTTTTCTATGTTACTTAGTAAAAAAAAAGTCCTCTTTTTTTTTAAGAGGGTTTTAACATTAGGGGAATCTTACTAAGTAATCTCACTTGCTAAGTTGATAGTTACCCATAATTTGTCTCCCTTAAGGTCCATAGGAGGCCAAAGTCAGACTCTCAGGTTCGTGTGTCCATATTGGGGAGCAGCCTCACCTGTCAATTTCTTTTTCCTAGTCTCCACACCCAAACTCCAAGCCCTAATAGTAGCAGGTGAATGGATCAGGCTCTGAATCATTCAGTCTTAGGTTTTGTAGCATTTCTTAAAGTACTTAATTTCTCAAAAGTACTGTTCCATGTATGCTATTACTGATAATAAGAGTATGTGTTTGTGTGTATCCTGCTGTGTATGTGAACTTGATAAAATCATGAGCTTAAAAAATTCTCCCTGACAGATTTCACTATTAACTACCTCTGCAATTAAGATACGGCTAATAAAAAGTTAATATTAAAAAGAAGCATAGGTACAATTGTTCCCTTTGTTTATCATGGTTCTACTTATGCCTTAAAAGTAGAGCCTTTCCTAAGAGGAATTTTTAATTGAATACCAAGGCATAGGGTGTGTGTGGGTGTGTGTTTCTGTGATAAACCCAAACATGGTCTTCTGGATCTTAGAGTTCTTTACTCTACAAGCTTAGAGATTAACTAATAAGCCAAATCCTAATGTGTTTAAATTGCCCTCACTTTACTGGGGTTGTGTTTTCTTTGGAAAGATATATATCAGAAATCTCCAGAATCACTGGAACTTAAGTGTCAACCTTCTGACCCTATAGAAGTTTAGATCAGGTCAGGAATGGGCAGCCAGTCACCCTGGTGCCCCTTAAATTATAACTGAAATAGTTGCTGATGATATTTTTATCTCTCCCCATTTCTTTTCTTCACCATTTACATTTCCCTCTATTTCCATCTTCCTTTGAAAAGCTTTTATTCTCAGTAAATAAGTGAGTAGCTACTAAAGGATGTGGTTCAATGGAGACAGCTGGGTTGGCCTGTGGATATGTTCAGGGAATTGTGTGTTAGATATTTGGTAGCCCAAGAATGTGTAATTCTTCAAGTAGTTTTTTTTAAGGTACGCTTCTGAAAATGCTCAACAGGTTCTTTTTTTTTTCCTGGACCCTGTATACATAACGTCATAAAAGCTGCTAAAGTAAAGACTGTGTCAGGGAATCCAGGGTGCTCATCAACTCCGTCATTTGCTTGTGCTTAACTTGTTTCATTTATTTAGTAACATTTTTCAAATGCCAGGTCCTGTGCTAGGGGCTAAGAATACAGGGAGAAAAGACTCAGGACTCAGCCCCCTCTTTTAAGAAATAGGTTTGCAAAGTCCTGTCAGTTTCTCCCAACCTGTGAACCCATTCATCTTTAGTCTCTTCTCAGGTTTCCGCCTCAGCTTCTGCCTCTTTGTTCTAGTAATTTGAAAATGACTTGTGCTCATTTTTCATGTTTGAGTTTTTTACATTTCTTATACCCATTTAGTTCCTCCTTTAAAATAATTGAGCCGACTTCTCTACCCCTTTTTGTTATCATATCTGGATCTGCAACCTTCTGAAGTAACTCATGCTTGGCGAATCTTCTATCTGTTGCCTACCGAGTGAGCCTCATTGCCTGTGTTCCAGGGGTTCATTTCTTAAAGCTCTCTGTGGTGGTGGTGGTGATGGTGCCACCATATAATTTACAGTCTACGTGCTTTCCTTGGATGGACACACTCTTCCCTACCCTTGTGGTGGAGAAATCAGTTAAGAAATTAAGTTGAATTGGAACCTAGGACCCAGGTTATCTTCTGAAAATAATCAAAAAACAAAAAACCAGATTTTACTGTGAAAGGTGATTGGCATATAGGTTGGCATGTGCTCAGCAATGATTACGTAAACTTTCAGAATATAAGTCCTTGAAGGAAAGGTCCATGTATAAATCTATGCCATACCCAGCACACTGTGAATTTCTGATAAAAATTACAAAGTATTGAAGCACCTTGAAGTACAAAATACAAATCTTTTAAATTTCCAAATTTCCGTTTCTTTTGTTCATAAGGACCAGGTACACTGACGGCAAGTTACTGTCATCTTGCTGTGAATTTATGACACACTAATTGAGCAAGAACTTGCCAGAACTTGGAAAGGGAAGTCATTGAGGCCTAGTCTTTAGTCATCTTCTTTGGAGAGTGTGTGTATGTGTGTGTTAGAAGGGTAGGGCTGAGGTTCATGAAAACCTTTGGGTGGGAGTGGGAATGTGGGGTCACTGTGTATGTGAGAAAACCTTTGTACTATCTAATTAACAAATCTAGAAAATGGGAAGCATCCTTGGGAAACTGGGCTTCATTAGTTCATATCTGCTTTGCCAAATTCTTTATTTCTCATGTTAAGATTATTTGAACTTACGTTTAAATAAATATTGGACCATTAGGTTTTGTCTCATTTGTCTTTTCAATGGGAAAAATATTCTAAACCCTAAAAGTTTCTCCTTGCATATAATGTAGAAAAAATGTTGGTTCCAAAAAGATCTTTATTGAACTCACCAATCCCTTCTTCCACATATGTGAGAAAGAATACAAAGATGAATAAGCTTCCTTTTTAATAAAAACGCCCAAACCTGGGGTGCCAAATTGCCTGTTAAAATTACAAATATGACAGCATACACCTTAGAGTTCTATTTGAAGCCTTCCCACTACTTGGATTAAGTCTTAAAAATTTTAGGTAGCCCTTGTCCAGTAGCAGGATTGTGTATCTGTTTGGGTTCTTTGTTGCAATTAGCAGACTCTCTTTTTAACTTAAACAGTAGAGACTTTATCGAAAGGAAAATAGGGATTCATAGACATGATGAGAAGATCAGAGAACTAGGCTTGAGAGAGACGAACAAGGCAGCTTTGGAAGTCCTACCTGAAGGAATCAAGAGCTACCTGAAGGTGCCGTAGTCGATGTTGGGCCAGAAAACTTTGGCACTAACCGTTTTCAGCCTCCTGTCCCCTGCTCACCCGGAAATCCCAGGGTAGGTTCGTCTAATTGGCCTAGCTTGGGTCACGGGGCCACATGGCAGAGGGGGTGGCGTCCTCCAAGCCTCATCCAAGAAAGGTTATTCTGCAAAAGGAAATTAGGATGAACTGATTTATTGGGAGGAAGTTAAACTAAGCAGCCAAAAGCAACAAATGGCCATCACAGAGCAGTGGGAAGGATTAAAGACGAAAGACAAGTACTAGTTTTCCTTTCGTAAATGAGGGTCAGCAAAACATGTTGTTGTACGTGGTCTGTGATGTGTGTCTGTCTCTCTCTGTATCCCCACCCCCACCCCCGACCCAGACCCTCTCTTTCTCTCTCTCTTTCTTTCAGTTTGGGGCCTGGAAGGGCCATCCTTTCATGGTGTTTGATTTGTGGAGGGTACTAAGTATTAAGTATGTGTGTCCCGGGTGCTGGTGGTGAAGCTGTTACACTTTGATCAGTTTCAAGACATTAGATTTTTTTTAAAGGGCCTTTCCTAAATTGCTTCATTGTTTACCCTTTTTATGCTTATGGCATGGTTTACTAGTTGTTAACCTGCTGTATCTGTAACTACCCAATCATGGAGAATTGTGTGTTTAAATATATCCATGAGTGGCCATCCTTTGACCTTTTGGACTCATCTAGACAAATACATTCATCCCCTTTCTGGTTTTAGTTGGTTGTTAGAGTTGACTTATGTATATAGCATGCATAGTCACTAAATAAATATTGCTTAGTGAATAAAGCTATAACGTTAAAGGAATATTAAATTACCCTGCCTAAACTTATTATTGGAGAAATGGCAGTAGAATCCTACACCTTATTCCAGTTTTCTACATTTTAAAAGAAGAGTATGATATTTCAAAAGGAATGAATTTTAACATCCTGGAATGTAGGAAGGACATGTATCTTTTTAGTTATCTGTGAACATTTAGGATCCTTTACAGTGTACTTCCTGGGTGTTAGAAAAAAATGATTATAGGCAATTCTTACTGCATTAATTGTAAGTGATGATTTAATAATATTCCTATTTAAGTCCCTTTAAAGCTCTAAATTTCCATAACTCTCAACATCAATTTCTGAACCATTAGTTTAATGCTAAACAGGAACATTTGGGACACTCTGTCACTGGCAGTGCTGTGGAGAGCTGACCTACTGTGTTTCTCTTCCAGCACCCAGTGCTTGATGAGCCAATAGCTGAAGCCATCTGTATCATCGCAGACACAGATAAGTGGACTGTCCAGGTAGCCACAAGTCAGAGGAAAATGGTGGACAACATGAAACTGGGCCAGGATGTCTTGGTCTCTAGTCAGGTGTCCAGTTTACTTCAATCCGTGTTACAGCTTTACAAGCTTCACCTCCCTGCTGATTTTGTAAGTATTCATTCTCATATTGCCAAAGAGGTATAGTTAAAAAAACAAAACACTTTTAACAATAGTTTGATTATAAAACCACAAATTAAAATGTATTATTTTTAGTATAATCAGAGATTAGCTTAAGTCCATGCAACACAAACCAGCAAACAGAATGGATTTCAGTAACAGCCCTTACACGGAACAAATAAGAGTAGCGCTGAAATCTTTTTGAACAAGGTATACAGTAAAGTAAGTAAGTTGTGAGGGGAGGGATCAAGCATAAAAGGCAATTTAAAATCCTCCTTTGGAGAACTCATGTTTCTCCGTTTGTATGATCCCTATCAAGCAAGCCCAGTTCTGAAGGGACTGTAGTTGCTTTGGGCTGCAGGTCCTATGAGGGACAATCCTCAATTTGTTAAGGATAAGATTGAATACCGTTTGTATAAACACTTCAAAGTTTGAAGTACTATACCCATACAAGGTGGTATCCGTTGTTCCTTTACGACTGGGATTTTTAAATCACTTTCATAACATATTAACTGCAAACAAAAAACAGACCCACAAAGCCCTAGAAAATGACCAACAGCTTTCTCCAGTCACTGGAATTAATATACAAAACAAATTATTCTTAAAATGCATGTGTGTGTGCAGAGAGACTGCGAGAAAATATACTTAGAGAAGGAGAGAGGTTTAAGGGCATATAGCCCGGAAAAGCATAGGTGCACAAGCGCAGGGACACGCAGCGTGCACACTGCTGCTCGCGGCCCTACAGCTCCGCACGGGACATCTGCTCTCCCCTCTGGCCTCACAGAGCTTACAGAGCTATTTAATGACGAAGTAGAAAGAAGCTGGGGAATATAAATTACCTACACTAATTGCTAATGGAGTGGTAATCTTCCTTAGTTCTTATGATTGACTCTGCCATCGACCACATTCCTCAGGAAAGTTTATGGCCTTGAGGAAGGTGCTTGGAAAACTGGTTGTCATCTGAGTAGTGCGGCAGTGTAGTGTGACGAGGAGACCACTGAATGTGACTGGGTTAGGGTCTCGGCTCTGCCGTTGATGATTTGTGTGATGGCAGGCCTTCCTAAAGTTCTCTGAACCTCAGATTTCTCATTTGTGAAATGAAGATAGTACCTATTCAGCAAGCATGTTGTGAGAAACCTCTGAAAACTAGGGCTGAGATACTGTTTTTTTCAACTCTCAAAGCACCGTGCCAATACAAGGTACTTTAACAGCCAGTATACAGTAATGGCCAATGCACAGGCTTAGAGCCCAGTCGCCTCGAGTCTGATCCAGGCTTTGCAGCTTCCTCTGTGACTCCTCAAAGCCTCAATTTCCTTATCTGTAAAGCTGGGGAAATAATAGAGACTATCTCATATGGTTATGAAAGTAAAATTAGATCATTCATGTAAAGCACTATTCATGTAAAATAGTGTTGGATGTTATAAGCTCTCAGGAAACAGCTACCATTAGTATGATTGTTCATCTCAATTAGTTTCATCAAACTGTATTAATGGTTGTAAGGACTGACAACACCTTTTCACTAAAATCTTTATTTGGGCTTAAACTGAAGCATACTTCTCTGGATATCTGTCCCAGGGGTAATGTGAGAAGGAAGCACTGATGACCTGTGACTTATTTTTGTTCCACAATTGTAGGCGGTTTTTCTTTCTAGTAGCAAGTTGCATCATGCTGCTTTTGAGGCTGGAGTCTCCTTTTCTGCAAGGGAAGAAAGATATATTAGATTTTATAATTTTTTACTATTATGAGTATTGACCAAACTTTCATATTTTTTTCTCTAATGCATAGCTCCTGTGACATTTGACATCTCAGTTATCCAAGCAATGAGTTTCTATAGCTAGCTCTTTTTACTGCATTTGGAAGTTTGTTTAGTCCCTTAATACTGTGAATGATTTATTCAACCTGACAAAACCAAGGTAAAAAAAATTTCACCTGCAGTTTAAAATTCTCCTTAAAAATCACTTTAATGAAACACATGATTAAAATGGCTGTTAGAGCCTTCAGTACAAAAGGAGAAAGTAGTTATTTAAAATTTCAGAAGTTAAAAATTGAAGAAATCCATCTCAGAAGTAAAATCCTAGAAGGGGAGAGAAGAACTCAAAACAATTATATGTGATAAACCTTTTAAATTTTTTGTCTAAATGCTTTGATTTCAAGTTTAGTATACATTCCATGTAAGCCAGTGTTCTCTTTATTTCCACATTGCAATATGCAGTTTTCATGGGCACTATGAAAACACTGAAAATGAGCTATTTTAAAATATGAAGGATTCAGTGTAATGTGAGTTCTTTTTAATATTTTATAACCCTCTTATTAAAAACTTTGTATTTAGTCCACAAGGAACTGCAACTTAACAGGAAATCCTTTCACCACTTAACTCTGTTTACATGGAATATTTTCATGAGAATTGGTGAAAACCTCCTTGCTTATTATTACTCTTAGTCATTTACCAGTTGGGTTTCATCTGCCCTACACAATGCATTTAAGATTTTAAACCAATGAAAAACTGACACAATTGCATCTCTAACAGATACTTTTTCCATGTCACTGAGCAGCCCAGATGGTCAAGATCAACATTATCAAATGCATCTGTTAATCTTTTACCTTGAAAATAACAGATGTAATGGTCTAGAAGAAAATTATGTATGATGGAATTACCCTTGCCAAAGCCATCAGGTGTCTTACTGAAGATGCTTGGTTAGCTCTGCCTGCCAAATGCAGAAACATTTGCCTCTGGTGAAAGACACAGATGGTTGCTATTCTCTAAAAAATGAAGTTGGACACAATTCCAAGGGTAGAGATGCCCTGAAAATAATTGCCTTTTCTTTATTGTTATTAAAGACCTAGTTAAAATATACTCTTGAGAGCAGAAAACAGTTCAAAATAACCTTGTTCCAGTTGTTCTCCTTCTAGGAAAGTTTTGCACCAAAATAATCTGAGATATAGGAAAACAACAAAGATGTTTATAACATTATTATAACAAAAATGCAAATTGCTCTGTGGTTAAGTAAATAATGGTAAATTCACAGTCTCAGAAATCATTTGGCCATAAAAATCACATGATAAAGAATTTTTAATACCATGGGGAAGGAATTATAAAGCAGAAAATAATTGCACTTACAGAAGGATTTCAACTGTAAAAAAAGCAAATGCTTTTTAAAGAAGACAAGAACATGTATATGAAAATCGTAATAACTATTAGAAAAAGTTAACTTTATTATTTTATAAATAAAACCTGTTCTTATACCTACTAGTGGTAGGATTTGAGATGGCTTGTCATTTTTAAGTGTATTTGAAAGGGATGAGACTATGGCTGTGTACTTAGACATGAATTAAGAGAATCCTAGCTCTTAGAATATTGGCAGAGATTTGGATTCTAGCCTTCATTGTGAATGTTTCTGGCTTTGCAGTGCATCATGCATCTTGAAGATCGACTACAGGAGATGTACCTTAAAAGTAAGATGCTGTCTGAATATCTTCGTGGACACACACGAGTCCATGTGAAAGAATTAGGTGTCGTACTGGGGTGAGTTCTGTGAAGTGCCCCCATTCCTCCTGGTGATGGAGCTGTCTCTAGCACTGTCCCTGCTGACCTGCTCAGCTGTGCCACCCTACCCCTGCAGGCCGTGGCAACCTACCCCTGCAGGCCGTGGCACCCTACCCCTGCAGGCCGTGCCACCCTACCCCTGCAGGCCGTGGCACCCTACCCCTGCAGGCCGTGCCACCCTACCCCTGCAGGCCGTGCCACCCTACCCCTGCAGGCCGTGCCACCCTACCCCTGCAGGCCGTGCCACCCCAAGGGAGTGTTTGGGCTTATGTGCCTCTGCTGCTCCCTGATGAACAGCATGTTCTTTTTATCTTATACTGGAGTTTTTTCACATCTTTACACTTGGGCACTTTATGTTAGTCTTCTTCCTGGATTATTTTATGCTTGAGAGTGAAAACTTAATCCCACTTGGCCTATTTGTAGTCATTTTAATAAGATGTCAAAGTCACAAGCTGTCAGACTTGAAGCAGCAGCTTGTGTTTACAGTTTGCTTCCTGGATGAGGCAGGACAGGCCATTCTCCTGGGCTTGCCCGAGTCCGCCAGTGCATCGGCAGGGTGACTGCACTCTTCTCCCTTTCTTAAAAGCCCACCAGAAGAGGTGCTGTACTTCCGTTATTAATGATGTGTATCATCTTCCAGAGGGTCTTTGCCATAACTTCTCTAAAAGAAATTCTGACTTTTGTTTTTTTAAAAAACCTCTGTTTAATTTTTCAACAGACAGCAAAAAGACATGGTGTATATGCAGACTTATCCCCCTTAGCTGTGGTGATGTTTCCCCTGATTCTGGGCAAGCAGATATTGCATATATAATGCCAACCTTGAGATTCTGTATTAAGCCTATTGAAGTGATTTTTTCAAGGCTCAGGCCTTTGCATTCTTGTCAGACTTCTCATCTTTCATACCCAGGAAATGATATACTGTATTGTTTCCTGTCATAGTTTTCTTACATCATTTTAAAAATATTTTCCCCCTTTGAGGCATTTGCTTTTGCAGTTAACTTGCAACATATGTCTTTTTCTGTCAGTTTCTGGTTAGATCTCTTTACCACTGGTGCTTGGGTCTTGCTTCATCAGGCTTCCCATTGCCAGATGTGTGCCGTGGGTTCCTAGGATCTTCACCGGGCCGCTGACTCCGGCAGGTGCCCAGCATCAGCACAGTCAGAAGGGCCGTAAGGGCTTGCTTACCTCCCTCGCCTCTAGGCCTCTGTGCGTTATTAGTGGGGCTCCCATCCTGCCTCTCGCGGGCCCTCTCTGGCCCCCCGGGCCCGCAGCACGAGAGGCACCGCCGGACTCGACCTCCGAAATCGCGTCGGCAGGAGCACTGCTGCTGCAAGCACGGAAAACTCCAGGAAGTAACGCCAGCTGTCTTTTTAAGGGAAAGTATTAGGGTGTATTCCACAGACTGAAGCTGTCCTAATTATTCCAGGACCTTCCGCAGTGTTTAGCAGTGGCCACGCTGTATCCGCCTCTACTTTAAGATATGCAAAGACCCTGCCGTTAGGTGTCGCGGTGTCTCTTGATTCAGTATCCATTAGGGTCACTCTGCTCCCAGATGTCGTGGCTCAGATGCGTACCGAGGACCCAAGTTGTATAACTTGTTGAACAAATCTCCAAGGTTGTGGAAGAAATTACCACCTTCATCATCTTCCTCAGACTAGTCTGAACCCCGGCACAGGATCACAGTGCTTTCCCGAGTGTTGCCTGCGGGAACGGGCAGCGATGGGAGGCAATGAAGTACCCCACAGTAGGTCCAGGGAATACAGGAAAGCTGTGGCTGGCGACCCTGCGGGGGAGGACAGCCGTGCGTTCCCAGAACACGCGGCGCTCCTCCGGGGAGATCACGTTATAGAAGGACGACTTGATCATCTTCCCATCCCTTTACTTTTCATTAGTTTTAAGCAGTGACCCAGCAAGTGTGGTAGCTAGCAGTAATACTTCCTGCAAAGCCATGCCGCTTTAAACTAATACTCTTTTCTTTTTTCAATATTCAGGATCGAATCGAACGACCTGCCTCTGCTGACTGCTGTTGCCAGTACTCATTCTCCGCATGTCGCTCAAATACTCTTATAAGCTAATGCTCAGGATGGTTCTTCCTTGGAAGAAAAAAATTGGATTCTCAACCGAAGGAGGAAGGACTGTGCTCTCTGGGACGTCAGAAGCCCAGCAACAGCAAACAAACAAGAAGCAGGCATTCCACCTCTCTGGTTTTTTTTTTGCTCTCAAGTGGATGCTTCATTGGAAGGCTTAGGTTTGCTTGACAGAATGGCATTTGTATTTTTCATGAACACATTAGGCCTTTTGTTACCCGTGAATCAACAGAGAGAGTGACCTTTCGGGTAGGAGGAAGCATAAGCACTACACTGAACACTAAGCTGTCGGCACAGATGCCTCGTGTGGCTCAGCAGCAGACGGACAAGGGACTCTGCAGCAGGGAGGAAACGGTGTACAGACCATTTCAGAAAGAAAATGTTTCAGAGTTGAAGCATGAGCTCTCCGAACTGGAGAAAGCCTGTTTTGCTGTTCTAGGGAAGACAGTCAGAACAAGTACTGCGGATTTCCAAGTCAGAGTTTGCTTTTTACAAGAAGTGAAATAAATAAAGAGCCACGTTGTGCCATCTTCAGCTCCGGTGGCTGTAGGAGATACTGTCTGACATAGGAGAGAGGATTGCCTGTTGGGGAGAGTACTGTAGGGACCCAGTGTTTTCACATCTTCTCAGAGTTTACCTTGTTTCAGATGCAGCCACAGGTAGGTTAGAGATGGATCGTTGGTGCAATAAACCCAAGAATCAATGTAGCATCTTATCTCACCAAGATGTAGTTTGTAGTAGCAAAGTGCACCGTCTGAGAACCGTATGTTTTATCCTTGTACTTCAGAGCTTTCAGCAGCCTTTGTAAGAGAGGCCATTTACCAAAGTTATTTCTATAAGCTCAAGAGTGTTTCTGTTGCTAAATCTTCCAGCCGAAGCCACTTTCTTTCTATAAGAAGTTGATACAAATGACTATTTATACTTAAAAAGGCACAGCCGTCCTGGTGGGAAATGAAACCTGCAACAGTTCAGGATGACCAGTGAAAGTAATTAGTTTGAACATTTACCAACAATCCATATATGATCTAAATTTTTACATTATCATCTCTGTGCCTTCTGATCCCTATGACCTTTTCAGAACACCTTTCCATAAATGAGTTTACCAATCTTAAAACCTTCCAAAATGAGGAATTGTTTGTTTATCTGCATAGTTCACTTTTTAAAAAACCTTAGTTTTCTATTAACGTAAAAGAAACTTTGCTTAGTTTACAAACCATGAACTATAACCATGTCAGATTATGTACTGGCATCCAGGGGAAAGGAAAAGATTTTTTTAAAATTGATAGTTAAAAGACAGGAGCTAATCTAGTAAAGCAAAACACTGTTAGCACCTTGCAGGTCTTGAGTAGAGCTAGTGATAACCGGGTCCTGATTTCCTTTCACTGTTATGAATTAATTCCAGTCCTTTCCATGTATCCTTTGTATCTAAGAATATGAAATAGCTTCAGTTTCAGGGGTTGGGATGACTGTAAGATTTTGTATTTGATAAAATCCTGATTCTAAACACCAAATTATGTAAATTTGTTTGTATCCTTTTACAAATGCAAGGTCATTATTTGAAAGAGTATAGCTGCAGTACCAATGGAGAAAAATTGGTGTATTATTTCTTAGGAATAGGTCAGAACTGCTACCCTTCCCCTCTCTCTCTCTCTCTCTTTATCATATGAAATGTAGAAGAGTATGTTAGGACTCTTAAGATCTGTAATTTTTATTTTATGTCTTTCATAAAATTGAAGTTTTCTATTCTTATATTTTTCTATTTCCTTTTGTCTAACATCTGAGTTGGGTGTTTAAATTCTCTAGTTCCATGGTGTCGTTGCTGGTTGTCCTCACACAAAGAGAATGAACCTCACCTATGGCTCTGCTCATTTGTTTGTTTTCCACTATGTGTGAATAAATTGTAATAGCTGATGCTACATTGTTTCCATCTGTACTGGTTTAGAGCATTCCCCTCACCTCTAGTTCCCTTTTCCTTGTTTACCAGTTTGGGGCACTTTCCCTAGCTTCCCTTACTCACCACCATAAAATACCTAGATATAAAATCTCTATTCTAATGTGTACATAATATTGAAAATTAGACCCATAGAGGGGGAAATCGAGCTTTAAATGAGTGATTCTAAACTCCATACGTAAAAGATTTAGCCTAGCTCCCCAAAGCCTGAGAAACATAATTTGCCTCTTACTCTACTATTTCAAAACTCTCTCTTGGAAACTGTCTGTTGGAAAACTACAGGTGGGTCATATGTGGGGGTTGTCTCAGTGACACTCAGGATTCCAATCAGAACCTAACCCTCACATCTACTGCCTACAAAAACAGACCAAGAATGTTGCTGCCCTTTCATAATCCTTCTTTAAATAACATTCAAGTTTTGTCTGAAATTCAGCTCTTCCCAAAAGTGGAAAAGAAAAACTCATGGAATTGTGTTGAGATACACCCACTCACACACCGTACACACCCAGTGGCTTCATTCTGTCTTAGCCGAAGAGGCAGGAAAGGGGTCCCGCCCTCTCCCAGCCCCACCTCAAAAAAATTTTTTAATTAAAAAAAAATAGAGAAAACTACCTCAGTTGACAGGATTCCAACTTTAGGGTTTCTTCAACTTTTAAGTCTTAACCTGTTGAGTGTCACTTTTGTAGCATCTTGCTTTTCTAAGCAAGCTAGTGAGGCATGACAGAGCAGAAGTGTGTAATGTTACTGTGATGGACCTCTTTCTAGCATGTTGCCGTTTTATTTTTAATAGCTTGATGAGTGATATGAATGTAAAGATAATTGTGTACATTTAAACATGACAATGAAAATTTTAAATGTAGCTTCCATAACTGTGCATAATTCCAAAGTATTTTATTTTTATCAGTGTTAAATAGCTTTTTGTACAGGCTTCAATCCATTTTCTGAAGTGTGCTGTTTTTTAATGAAAGTAACTATAATCTTTCACATCCCATGGAACTGCCGTTTACACATCGCAAATTTTTAAACTTACTGTGTTTTTCGAAATTAACTTTTTTGGAGGGAGGAAAATCCCACTTGCTAAATGATACTAAACTGTTCTTGAGGTTCTTATAATTAGGTCCTAAGATTTTATAAAAGTCTTGTCTGTAGCTTTTTAGGTTCTTCACTAGAGTTGCTTGTACATAAAAATAAAGAATATGAAGTGACCCCAAAATCCTTTTAAATGTTTGGATTTTTCCACTAATATGTACTTTTGAAAATATTTTGTTCATGCATACTTTCATCATTAAATTGAAAAAGTCTAACTTCTCATGATAAATGTGAACATTTGTTTTTTATTGTGCTTGGGGGAGGGGATATTTTAATATATTTGCCTAAATCAAACAGCGCCCTCTGAATGTTAATTTTTAAATATCAAAATTTGGTGAACCATGTATCTTGGAAGCAAGATTACAATATGCTTAAATATAAGTGGTGTTTAAAAAAAGGAGAAAATTCTGGGATTTGTTAATTGAATCTCCTCCATTAAGACCAATTGATAGGACTCTATATTTTTGATCAGTTAAATAGATATCAATGTCAATGTATGGAAAATTTTTCTTGAAACTTGTTCATGTATTATTTTGATCCATTTTTCTGTGGCATTTGGTGCAATAAACCTTTTGAATTCATCTTGAACATTTTCCTGGTACAGCATGTGATTTATTATATTTAATCTTAGAACTTAAGAACTCAGTGGTCTCATTTCCATTAATTCTTGTGGAAACAAGTTCATTATATATACATCTATATATCTGTGAGTTTCCACAGGGGTGTTTGGGAAATTCAGGCACATTATTGGTCAGCATTATGATGGGTCAAAGCTATTGGCACGTAATGGATGGGGGCTGCGGGTGGTAGGAGGAATGTCTTACCATGCGTGGGGCACCTCACGGAATGAGGAATTGTCCCACCTCTTGCGTGATGTTTAAACATCCTATTGGACATCCATGTGGGGAAAAAAATCTTGTTTATAATTATCTAAGTTGAGGATCTAATTCCTTACATACAAACACAATGTATTTTTCACATGATTTTAATATATGCTAAATATTCTAGGAATGCCACTGTTGTACAAATTGAGGGAAGATTTTTTATAAAGTTCAGAATTTTAACAATTGACATAAAGTTGGAAAACCACATTACCAACCTTAGTACTAGTACTAAGGTACTCATGGAATCTGAGTCCTCAGGGCAGCGTATCTGTATCAGTCTTTGTAGCCATTGCATTCATGGTGACTGCGATGCAAGCATCTGCCTACTTCATTCTATTTTCTATTCTAATCTAGTGCCTGATGTCTATGTATTAAAGTATATATTGATGTGTTACTCTTAAAATAGTACATCTAGGGCATTATATTGGTTTGTTATCAATAATATAATTATGTTACATTGTGAATTTTATCTTAGGAAAATAAAGGGCATTATAAAATACTTGCCTAGGAAAAAATATGCTGTTTAAGTGTAACTTTTGTAGAAACATAATACCATACTGAATTATGTTGTCTTAAAGATGATAGAGAGAAGAAACACTAGGTATTTCAAAATCCTTTTTGAGTTAAATGAAAATTTCAAATGTTTTCCCATATCCCCTCAAGCAGCTTAAAAAGCATGCCACTGACACAAAAATTCTCAGTCATAATGTAGGTTGGTCACAGGGATGGTAGTAAGGCATGGAGAATGATAGTAAGCCAATGGTAATAAGCCAATGATTCTATGACATCTTCCTATGTTGGCAGATATTAGCTGCACTAGTTGGGGTGAGGACGTAGTAAGATGAGTGACTGTTGAACCACTGCATTGTATACTTGAAACTAGTACATGATTGTATATCAACTATACTTCAGTTAAAAAGAAAAAAACATGCCACTGAAAAAGATCTTAAAGACACACGTACATTACCACATTGCTCTTTGGTTCCCTGGTGTCTGGACTGTTCTGCCAGATACTTTATGTATGTTACTTAATCCTCAGACCTGCATGAAGTGGATACTGTGATAATTTTATGTGTCAACTTGGTTAGGCCATGGTACCCAAATTTTTGGGTCAAACACTAGTGTGAATATTACTGGGAAGGTATTTTTTTTAGATTAGTGTTTAAATGAGTGAAGCAGATTACTCACCATAATGAGGGTGAGCCGCATCAAGTCAGTTGAAGGACTGAAGAGAAAACAGGCTGAAGTCCCCAAGGAAGAGGGAATCCCACCTGCAGACTGCCTTTGGACTTGAGCTGCACATCACTCCTGCTTGGATCTCCCTCCTGCTGGCCTGCCCTGCAGATCTGGGATTTGCTGGTCTCCACAATCACAATTGCCAATTCCGTAATGCCTCAATATTGATCAGTCTCTCTCTCTCTCTCCTACTAATTCTATTTCTCTGAAGAACCCTAATACAGGTGCTTAAGATGTCAGTCCAGTGATAAATGTAATGATCCAAAACTGGAGTTTGGTAGTCAAAATGTCATCATACCAAGTCACAGGGTAGAATTTGAAGCAAAGATCTTTAATATAGTAAACAATAGACTTGAGAGTTACCCCGAAGGTTTGAGATATAAGTCACATATCCTCCAAATATGTGCTGCAAAGGAGATGTTGAAGAACAAGAAAAACATTGTTAGAAACAGCTCTCTCAGATGTCCAGGAGGGAGGGCAATACTCACAGAGGAAGGAGAAAGCTCCCCTCACATACAGATTAACCCCTGCAGGTGTGTTATTCTTGTAGCTGTGCACCTCCCTCTCTTGGGGACTTCCAGTCCTCAGTTACCTCTTTATCTCGCCATCACATCCTCAGTCTACTGATGTTTTTCTACCTAAGTGTAAAAAAAGATTTTTCTCCCATATTAAGCTTTTCCCCTATGCCCCCCTTACCTCTCTATAGCCTACATTTCTCCTTCCTTTGACAATTAAGCATATTCTAGATGAGTTTTCTTGGCATTCGCTTCTTTGCTTACTAGTCATTCCCTTCTTACTGCCACCTGACTCCGCCGGCCCCCACCCCCACATTCACAAGGTCTGCGGTGGGGTTCGGCCTCAGCTTCTCCCCATGCTAACAAGGCTTTCCACACCCAGCAGTGCTGGGAGCTATTGGTTCTGCTTTCTTTGTCTCAAATGCATCACCTTTTCTCCCTTCTTTTTGCCATCTTTCAATCTCTCCTCATTTCTCAACTGAGTTACCAAAATGCCCCCTAAACTCACCCCCCACCATAATAAACAGTTCCAATCAATCTTCTTCCAGGTCGATGTCCACATAACATTTCCAAAATTAAAGTTTAATCTGTCATTTATGTTTAAAAGTCCAGTAAAGTCCAAGTTCTTCCATACCATGCACTCAAATGACACAGCTGCTCCCTCTTCCCCACCCTCATCACCTGATACCCTTCTATGCACCCCAGTCATACGTCCCCACACCTTGCCCAAAGGCACTAGCTTATCGTTGCCTTTGCCCTGCAGATCTGCCCTTTCTAGGGTCCCTTTCCCCTTTGCTCCATCAAATCCCTTCTATTCCCAGCTCAAAACGAATTCAGTGTCCAATCTTCTGACACCTTGTTACTCAAGGTCCAGACCAACAAGTTAATCCATTGCACGGGAGCTTGAGGGAAGTGCAGAGCCGCAAACCCTTGTCTGCATCTTAATGCTGTGACCAGGTGATTCAGATGCACATTCACATGTGATAATTACTGCTTTCACACTCAACGTGAATGGATGAGGGAAAGAATGAATTTATCACTAAGATTGTGTCCATGTATTGGAATGAAGGGAGGGGGATGGCAATGAGAATATTTGCAAGCAAATAAATGAAACAGATGGATTTTATTGTTAAACGTGTCTGTCACATACACATAAATTTGATGACACTTAAATAGGTATTATTTATGTGAAGAAAAAAAATGACCAAACTCAAGAAGGGAAAATAACACACATTCTATTAGACGATAGAACTTGAGAGACATTCTATGATTTTTAAAAAAGGGAGAAATGGGGGAAAATACAATAGAAGAAACAGTTTAGAAACAGGCCCAATTGATTTTCATAAAATTTGTACAAAGCTTGTTGGGTACATGTATACAAGACTGATACATTTGGTTAAATATCCTAAATTGTGTTTTTAGAAACATTGTAAGTAAGCTCCAAACTTAGTTTTATAAGTAAAAATCCAAACTCAAGAACACTAATATAAAATATCCCTTTTTTCAATCATCTATCTTGATCAAAAAGCATGTGATATTATTATAGGTTTATGCTCTTAAAATTTCCCCCAAGTTCCCCAATATATTAACACATTTTTAGTTTGTGAGGTTGCTTTCAGTGCATAGTTCTGATTCTTGGAACATATAAATGAAAAATACGCTGGCATCTCAGGTGAGTATAGTAATGGTAGCCACTCATTGTTGGCTAAGGTGAGGCATTATGTTGGAGGCCTTTAAGCATGTTGTATTCATTATTTGCTTTTGAACTGATAAGGATACTTGCTTCAAGTTATTTTCACTGAAGAAGATTTATATTGAAAGGTGTGTGTGTGTGTGTGTGTGTGTGTGTGTGTGGTGGGGGGGGTGAGTACTTATTGAAGTATCATTCAAAGGAATTCTGTGGGTTGCTCCAAAAAAATGGACTTGGGGAACAAGTTTCTAATGTAACCTGAATATACTCATGAGAAAACATCAGATGAACACAAATTAAGAGGTTTTCTACAGAACTTCTCTGTACGCTTAAAAAATGTCAGTGTTATAAAAGACCAGACTGAAGAAGTGTTCCAAATTGAGGCAGACTCAAGGGACATGGAGACTAAATGTAATCTATGATCCTAGATTGGATCCTGGATGAGGGGAAATACAAAGGATGTTATTGGGTCAATAAATAAAATTTGATTATTAAATATAGATTAGATTATAATATGGTATCTATGTTAAATTTCCTGAATCTTATCATCGTACTCTGGTTATGTGAGAGAATATCCTTGTTGGGAAATACACCTCCTGAAATATTTAGAGGTAAAACTGGATATTTAACTCCATACACAAAAGTAAACTCAAAATGTATCAAAGATTTGAATGTAAATCATGAAACCATAAAACTCATAGAAGAAAACAGGCAAAAATCTCTTGAGTATAAGCATGGGCAACTTTTTCCTGGACACATCTCCTCGGGCAAGGGAAACAAAATAAAAATGAACAAATGGGACAACATCAAACTAAAAAGCTTCTGTACAGCAAAGGACACCATCAACAGAACAAAAAGGCACCATACAGTATGGGAGAATATATTCATAAAGGAATCACCTGAGAAGGGGTTAACATCCAAAATATATAAAGAGCTCATGCCTCAACAGCCAAGGAGCGTCACATATGCAACTTACTCTCAAATCATTTGGAAAAAGCAAATGTGTGAGTGTGTGTAGAAAGACCACTTTAAAGCAAATAAAATTAACAACATGATTCTGGGTGAAGAATGTATCAGGAGTTCACTTTGTACTGTTCTTGCGGCTCTAAGTTTGAATTCATTTCAAAATAAAATGTCCTTTAACAGATTTTTTTCTTCAAGTACACAAAAATATCTCAACTGGATTCAGCAAATGATAGGAGGAAGCATTTGGGATCATTTAATCCATATCAGTCTAATCCTGTGCAAAATTAGGTCAATAGTGGAAAGTAGCTAATTCAAGCTTCCCACACACATACTACAATAAATCATCTCATTTGGGCCCAGCCCAAAACTCAGACCACATAGGAATGTCAGCAGTTACACTACTCCCTTTTTTCAATACGGTGTTCCTGGGGTCAGGGCTTACCAAGGAGGACTCCTACAGCTCCCCCACAGAATGTTTCAAATAGATACAATTAATTGTTAATGAATCAGACATCTGGCATATTCTAGGGAGTTGGCAAGATTTTTCTGCAGAGCAAGGAGACTCCCTTCATGTAGGGAACAGGAGTCTCCGCATGTACCCCTGATATGCTATCCCCTGGTCTAGCATGGAAAGGTGTCAGCATACTCAATGTTGGAATATGGATGACTATGAA
Organism: Smutsia gigantea; assembly: GCA_032199065.1. Lineage (NCBI taxonomy): Eukaryota > Metazoa > Chordata > Mammalia > Pholidota > Manidae > Smutsia > Smutsia gigantea. The sequence goes on from JAVSCE010012286.1 coordinate 44,985, forward strand.
GTGGTTCTGCTGTGGGATTACGTACAAGGACCTCAAGAAATAATTTTTGATTTGAATATATACATTCTTTTCTTGATTCTCATGACAACTCCATAAAATATTCAAGACAGATACTAATATCCCCATTTTTCTTACTTAAAGAACCCATATAGGGAAATTATGCAACTTGCTCAAGATTCCATATAAACTGATGGGGAGAAAAAAAAACCTTGAATTTCAACTTTTTTTTTTTTTTTTTTAGCAAGACTTACTGGCGATGGCCCAGATCATGGCCACCAAGGCGAAGAAGCCTGCCAGGCCCTGGCCACTCATGATGGGGGCTGTGTAGGTGGCTGGCAGAAGGCCAGCCAGACCAAAAAGGCTGCCCTGAAGGATGGCACCGAATGAATTAATGAGAATGGTCTTGATCATGGTGATGACGAAGAAGGGCAAGGCATCCATTTGTACCTTCACCAAGATGGCAGTTATCAGGAACACCAGCAGGATGGCCACCAGGCTTCCCAGGATCCGAACAGTCTGGGAGATCCTCTGATGCAGGAAGGAGTTGAGGCAGGTGTATTTTCACTCCACTAACCAGTCTGTAAATGTTTTAAGAGGGGTTATTCACAGACTGAGAGCTTTCTCAGATTTTGGGAATCAAGGGGATGGCCATTCTCTCCAGGTTAAACCATATGATAAATAAACAGTTGTAAAGACTTAAACCCACAATCTCTTGTTTTATTTAGCTATAAAAATGGGAATAATACCCATCTACCCACAGTGTGGACATTACCATGGAAATCTGATATAAATTACAGACTCATAAGAGGAGCTATAAAACTGATTTTTAGTACAATCACTATTAAATAGCATTCTCTAATTTATATGTTAAAACAACTTGATGCTTTTTATGGTGGTTCAGAAAAGCAAGTGATCGTACCTCCTCCTTTGTTGGTAGCTGTAGGAGCTTAGGTGGTCTAGAAGCTCTTGACGATACTGTCTTATTTTGCTGAAGGAGGGTAGCCCATTTGGAATTCCTTTGACTGGTGTTCTCAAAGTCACCCATATGCCAGGCGATAGAACCACGACTGTTTTTTCCTTGCATATCCATAATACAAGGTTTTGGTTGCCTGAAATAGGAACCGATTGGTTGGTTCTCAAATTGGAAAAATCTAGAAACAAGCTTTCAACACCAGTTTTCAGAGAGTTGAGATTTATCTGTTTCTCTTGTCATTTGAGGTGATTCCTAGCCACATGGCTTGGAAACGCTAAGGCGCTGAGCTGTCAGCCAGTGTTCTGAGAAGTTTCTGGACTCTGCTCACTCCACTTCCCTGAACACCCAGCTGCTGGAGATTCAGAGAACTACCTCCACAGATGGATCCTTATCTAGGAACCTCACTGATGAGTTCACCCTATCACAACTATCCCTCATGTTCTTCGGAGCCAAGCATGCAAGATGCTGGGAAATTGAAGGTGGCACGTTCAGTCTGAGGCTTCATGAGACCTATCAGTTCTACAGGATGTGGTCTGTCCATTTTGAGATCTCAGGGAAATTTAGAAAAACACCAGCTTCTTGATTTTAGACTCTGGCTTTCGACAGTGTATTACAGGAAAAACTTAGGCTTCATTCTTTTTCCCCAGTGAAACCCTTGTCTTGGCTCCAACACCCCTGAATTAGAGCATTTTATTAAGTCCTGCCTTCTCATTACAAAGGGCCGGCTCTGGGGGAAAAGACAAAAAGGATCAGGGGATAAGGATTTGACATCTCATTTGGAAGGCTATTGTCACTCTGGGGAGCCTCTTGGGGCTTCTTACCCTCCCATCCCTCTATCTAGGTGCTCAGAGCCTCTGGGCTCCTGCAGAGTTCCCTTCCTGGAATCTGAGTTTCACAGGTTCCCAAGTTCTTTGGACCAAGATTTGGGGCAGGTCCACATCACTCTTCACTCATTCAAGAGCACATGTGCGCTTACTATTCGCCAGGCACAGTATGAGGCTCTGGGGAGACAGCAACAATCAAGGGCAAAGTCTCTGTTATCATGGGGCTTGTATGCCAGTGGGAAAGGCAACAATAACAAGGTAAGTCAAATATTTGGGAAGAACCATGAAGAAAAAGAAAGACAGATAAGGAAAATGCTGGGCATGCTGTATTTGTGCGGTTAGGCAGGAGAAGAGGAGGTAGTGTTTGAGCAGAGAGCTAAATGAGCGACTCTCACAGCGGGCAGGGGTCAGACACTCCCTTCCCACTCTCTGGAATCCCAGAATCTCTGTATTGGGAGGGAGCGGACCATGTCATCTCCCTCCAACCCTCTGCTGACACCCTATGGCCTTTAGAATAAAGTTCAAATTCCTTAGCACAGCACACAAGGGCGTTGTTGCTGTTTTTCTGTCTGTTTTCCTGTGTCAGGTGGTCTGTCCACATTGGGTCTCTCTGGTCTGCGCTCTGGCCCATACCACCCAGATACACGCACCCAGGCTGCTCTGTGCTCTCACCCTGCCCTCTGTGAGCTCTGAAGAAGTCATGCTTTAGGCCTGCTCCTTCTGCTTCAACGTTTGCTTTTGCTTAAAATTCCTTTCCTTCTCCTTTCCTAACAAACTGCAGCCAAGGCTTTAAATGTCACCTTTTCTGTGATGACTTTCCTTATTCTTGTCAGATGGCAACAGTTCTCCTTTGATAGCACATTATGTTTGAATCCTTTGTACAAACTATTATGATATATTTAATTTTCTAGTGCAGCAGTCTCTCTCCCTCCAAACTCAGTGCTCCTTAAAGAGCCTAGAATGTGTTTTCATCATCACTGGATCCCTAGAGCCCTTTCCCTGCCTGACAAATGATTGACACTCAACTACTGTGCGGTGGATGGAGTAATGAGGATGAGGAGATCAGAGCTGAATCACTCTAATGGCAACTTCCCCCACCCCCTCTACCCCACCTGCTTCCGCAGCCCCCTTTACCCCTCCCACCAGTGGGGGGTGTGGGAATGGAATCCAACAGTCTGGTTTGTCTCCGTTTTGTTATTTACAAATACAAATTTATCAGCTTTGAGTAATTTCAAAAAGGTTTGAAGGGCAAGATAGCTAATGGTGAAAATGTATGAAACAGGTAATTGTTTATAATTCATATCAGCTTGATTCATGATTCATAGGAAAACCATTTCATGCAAATGTGACACATTTTCTTAAAAAGAATGTATTACAGAAGTAATTATACCACATAGCTTAGAAAAGAAAAATCCTTGTACACAGTTTTCATTTAAGTACTAAAATAGCCAATGTCCCTGAATTTTGAATCACCAGCAGCAGTGGAAAAGTTAAAAATTAATTGTATGTAACTGTCTAAAACTGATGGGACAAACTTAAGTTTCATTTTGATATTTCTGCCAGAGAAAATACTCTGGAAGCCTGAAGAGGTGCCCTGCTAGGGGTAGAGTTCTGCTCGGTCTTGTGGGTTCCCCACCTTTTTGTGACTCAAGCTGGGCCCAAAGGAGACTCTAGGGCAGCTGCTTTGATTCATGACCCAACAAGTCAATGACCTCTCAGTATGTTGGCAAAATAACTGGCTTGGATTAATATGTTTGCTTAAACTGATCAAAGTAGCTGGTTATTCTGGAGATTGACCACCCAGCATCAGTCTTGCCCGGGAGCAAAGCTTTTTCTACTGTTTGGACATCTCCTGAGTTTCCTCTGGTTGACTAAAAATAGTTCTAATAGTAAATTACCGTCTTTTGGATGCCCAAGTTAAAGGAACACATTACTAACTGTTTAAGTTCCAGTGAGTCATCAGTCTGGTTGCCTAATATAGACTCTAAAAACAGTTATTCACTTGAATTTCACATTGACAAATATGTGGAAACTTCCATTTAGGGAGGCATCATAGAGTGATGTAATATTTTTCCTTGCAGCATCATTAAGTGACATAACTGTATTTCTAGCCTGTGAAGAGGATGGTGCCATATCTGCATGGTGACTTAAAAGCATGACTACCTGTTTTCTCAACAAGCTATTTCCCTTAAATGTCTGTTTTGTCACAGAATCATTGACTGCTGCTCTGTCTGTTTCCAGAAGTACTCAAAAGCCACTGATGGCACATGGAAATTTTTTAGAAACACATTTAGAAACACATTTGGCAGGATCTGTGCTTTCTGGGAGAACAGACCTTCTCTTTCTATTATTTTATCTTTGGAACATTTGCAGGAAAATAAGACCCCTGTTATAAAAAAGGTCTTTCTGCAATTACGTTGTAGTCGACACCTGAAGTCAGAATCTGCCAAGGAATTACAATTAGGGGTTTAAAGATGTATTTAATTGTATTTTCCTTTCCTGAATTGGCCTTCTACACAGATGCAGTGGGTGTTCTTGCTGACACAGGCAGCCACATAGGTTGTAAGACTTCAGAGATGCTGGCTACCTAAGAAAATACTCCCTTAGACTCCCTTGCTACTTCTCTTTATTCCATGACCAGAGACCAGCTTCTCAGTGCACACAGTCAGAGAGTGGAACTATAAAGCACCAGTACCTGGCCCTTCCCTAGAGAATGTATGTGGAAAGAGTAGTACCACAATCGAGGCGCTGAGGGGAACAGGGATGCCACGGGTCAGGGGAGCCATACCACCCTTTAGTTAAGTCCAACCGTATTTCTTACACATTGATCTTCCTTCCCTCCCTGACCCTTAGAATCAAATGTGATGATGTTGTATCTTATTTTCAAAAGATGTAATTTTAATCCTCTGGGATAACACTTATCTGAGCCTCAGTCAACAGATGTCATAGAGATGGTTTTAAACATGAAATTATCTGGATATTTCATATGGAAAAATGAATGCACATATATATGTAGCATTTATTAATAGAGAAAATTTTAAGTTATATATTTTAATTGAAGTATAATTGATATTCAATCCTTTTTTGTTTTTTTGTTTTGCTTTTTTTTTAATTGACGAGTCATTGATATACAATTTTATATTGGTTTCAAGTATACAACACAGTCGTTCAACAGTTACCCACATTATTAAATCCTCCCCCCATTAGTACAGCTACTACCTGTCAATATAGGAAGATGTTACAGAGCCACTGGCTATATTCTCCCTGCTGCACTACCATCCGCATGACCAGCTTATATTACAATGGAGAATTTTTGTGCTCTTTTATCCCCTGATCTTCCCCATCCACCCAACCCCTCCTCCATGCTAACCACTAGTCACTTCTCAGTGTCTATGAGTCTACTGCTATTTTGTTCATTTTGTTTTGTTTTGTTTTTAGTTTCCACAAATAAGTGAAATCATATGGTATTTGTCTTTCAACACCTGGCTTATTTCACTGAGTATAATACCCTCTAGGTCCATCCATGTTGTCTAAATAGCAGGATTTCTTTCTTTTCATGGCTGAATAATATTCCATTGTGTATATATATATACCACCTCTGTTTTATTCATTCATCTACTGATGGGCACTTAGGTTGCTTCCATATCTTGGTTATTGTAAATAATGCAGCAGTAAACATAGGTGTGCGTATATCTTTTAAAATCATTTGGAAAAATGTCTTTTCAGGTCTTCCACCCATTTTTTTAACTGGGTTATTTGTTTTTTTGGTGTTGAGGTATGTGAGTTCTTTATATATTTTGGATGTAAACCCCTTATCAGATGAGTTGTTTATGAATATATTCTCCCATACTGTAGGATGTCTTTTTGTTCTGCTGATGGTGTCCTTTGCTGTACAGAAGCTTTTTAGTTTGCTGTAGTCCCATGTGTTCATTTTTGATCTTGCTTCCCTTACCCAAGATGTGTCCAGAAGAAAATTGCTTATGTTATGTTCAAGATATTTTTGCCTATGTTTTATTTGAAAAGTTTTATGGTTTTGTGTTTTACATTTAGGTCTGTGATACATTTCTAGCTTTACGTTTGTGTATGGAGTTAGACAGTAATCCAGTGTCATTCTCTTGCATGTAGCTGTTCAGTTTTTCCAACACCAGTTATTGAAGAGACTGTCTTTTCCCCCTTGTATATTCATGGTTCCTTTATTATATATTAATTGATCATATACGTGTGGGTTTATATCTGGACTCTCTATTCTGTTCCATTGATCTATGGGTCTGTTCTTGTGCCAGTACCATACTGTTTTGATTGCTGTAGCTTGTGGTATAGCTTGAAGTTAGGGAGTATAATACCCCCAGCTTTGTTCTCCTTTCTCAGGATTTGTTTGGGTATTTGGGGTCTTTTGTGGTTCCATATGAATTTTAGGATTATTTGCTCTAGTTCATTGAAAAATGAAATTGGTATCCTGTAGTGATTGCATTGAATCTGTCAATTGCTTTGAGCAGGATGGCCATTTTGAGTATGGGATATATTTCCATTAAATTGTGTCCTCTTTATTTTCTTTCATGAGTGTCTTAAAGTTTTCAGAGTACAGGTCTTTCACCTCTTTACTTAAGTTTATTCCTAGGTTTTTATTCTTTTTGATGCAATTGTAAATGGAATTGTTTTCCTGATTTCTCTTTCTGCTAGTTTATTGTTAGTATATAAGGATGCAACAGATTTCTGTGTATTAATTTTGTATCCTGCAATTTTGTTGACTCCAGTTAGTTCTAATAGTTTTTTGTGGAGTATTTAGGGTTTTCTATATGTAGTATTATGTCATCATCAGTACCAGTTCTACTTCTTTACCAACCAATTTGTATGCCTTTTTTTACTCTTTATCTTATTTGACTGCCATGTTCTGGACCTCCAGTACTATGCTAAATAAAGTGGTGAGAGTGGGCATCCTTATCTTGTTCCTGATCTTAGGGAAGAATTTTTAGCTTTAGCTTTTTGCCATTGAGTATGATGTTAGCTGGGGTTTGTTGTATACAGCTTTATTATGTTGAGGTACATTTCCTGTATACCTATTTTGTTGATACATTTTTTTTATCATGAATGGCTGAATTTCTTCATATACTTTTTCAGCATCTATTGAATGATCATATGGTTTTCATCCTTCTTTTTGGTAATGTGGGGTGTCACATTGATTTACAAATATTGTACCATCCTTGCAGCCTTGGAATAAATCACACTTGGTCATGATGGATGATCCTTTTGATGTATTTTTGAATTCTGTTTGCTAATATGTTGTTGAGAGTTTTGCATCTATGTTCATCAGGAATATTGGTCTATAATTTTCTTTTTTTGTAGCTCTTCTGTCTGGTTTTGGTGACGTTAGCCTTGTAGAATGAGGAAGTATTTCCTCCTCTACTTTTTGGAATACTTCAAGAATGTTGGGTATTAGCTCATTGTTAAATGTTTGGTAGAATTCAGCTGTGAAGCTATCTGGTCCTGAACTTTTGTTTGGGGATAGATTTTTGATTACCAATTTCATTGCTGATCATTGTTCTGTTCATATTTTCTGCTTCTTCTTGTGTCAGTTGTGAAAGGTTTGTACTTTTCTAGGAATTTTTCCTTTTCTTCTAGGTTGTCCCATTTATTGATAGATAATTTTCTATAGAATTCTCTATTTTTGGTATTTCTGTGGTGTTGGTTGTAACTGTTTCCTTTTTTGTTTCTGATTTTATTTGTGTCCTCTTTTTTTCTTGATAAGTCTGTCTAGAGGTTTGTCTATTTTATTTTTCTTCCCAATGAACCAACTCTTGGTTTCATTGATTTTTTCTATTGTTTTATTCTTCTCTATTTCATTTATTTCTGCTCTGATTTTTATTATGTCCCTCCTTCTACTAACTTTGGGTTTCATTTGTTGTTCTTTTTCTAGTTTCTTTAGTTGTGAGTTTAATCTGTTTATTGGGGATTGTTCTTGTTTCTTGGGGTAGGCCTCTATTGCTACGCACTTTCCTCTTAGAACCACTTTTCTGGCATCCCACATATTTTGAACTGTTGTATTTTTTATTTCATTTGTTTCCATTTATTGCCTAATTTCTTCTTTGATTTGTACATTGATCTATTCATTATTTAGAAGCATGCTGTTTAGCTTCTGTATGTTTGTGGGGTTTTTTGGTTTCTTTGTGTAGTTTATTCCTAGTTTCATACCACGGTGATTTGAGAGGCTGTTTGATACAATTTCAATCTTTTTTAACTTATTGAGGCTCTTTCTGTGTGGTCTAGTATGTGATCAATTCTGGAGAACATTCCACATGCACTTGAGAAAAATGTGTATCCTGCTGCTTTTGGGTGGAATGTTCTGTATATATTTGTTAAGTCCATCTGTTCTAGTGTGTTGTCCAGTGCCTCTGTTTACTTATTTATTTTCTGTCTGGTCAATCTGTCCATTGATGTAAATGGTGTGTTAAAGTCCCCTAATATAATTGAGTTGCATTTTATTTCCCCCTTTAATTCTGTTAGTATTTGTTTCACATATTTAGGAGCTCCTATATTGGGTGCATAGATATATATAATGGCTATATCCTCTTGCTGGACAGATCCCTCTACCATTATGTAATGTCCTTTGTCTCTTGTCACTTGCTTTATTTGAAGTCTATTTTGTCTGATATAAGTACTGCTGCTTCTGCTCTTTTCTTCCTGTTGTTTGCATGAAATACCTTTTCCTATCCTTTCACTTTCAGTCTATGTCTGTCTTTAGGTCTGAAATGAGTCCCTGTAGGCAGCATATGGATGGGTCTTGCTTCCTTATCCATCTGCCACCCTTTGTCTTTTGACTGGTACATCCAGGCTATTTACATTTAACATAGTTATTGCTGGGTATGTACTTATTGCTACTTTATTCATTGTTTTCTGGTTGTTTTTGTAGTTCCTCTTTGATCCTTTCTTCCTCTTATACTCTTCTCTTGTTATTTGATGGTTTGCTTTAGAGGTGTGATTGGATTTCTTTTCAAAATTTTTTGTGTGTATCTATTATGAGCTTTGGGTTTGTGGTTACCATACAGTTTCCTAAATATATAACAGTCTATATTAAGTTGATGGTCACTCTATTTCAAACACAATCTAAAAGTACTTCTTTTTTATTCTTCCTCCTCCTCCACACTTTATGTATTAGGTATCATAATTTGCATTTTTTGTGTATCACTTGACTGATTTTGTGAATAGTTGGTTTTACTACTTTTGTTTTGTTTTAATTTCATACTTGCTTGATAAGTAATTGGTGAACTACTTTTACTGTGGGTTTTTTTCCCATTGCTGAAACTATTTAGGGGGCAGAATGGGGAAAGGCTTGGGTTGCTATTGGTCGTGGCTCTGCCACTTTACCCTTCTCTCTGGTCTTCTCTTCTTCCCCAGGTGTGGTGGTCTGTTCTGCAATCTTCAGGTCATTTTCAGGGTCACTTGTATTTGCTGTAGTTGCTTCATTGGTGCATGTGTGGGAGGAGATCCCCACCTTGCTTTCTCACTCTGCCATCTTTTTTCCTATCCCTTCCCTCCAGAGAAAAATTTAAATGTTAACAGAATTTATCCTATGTTTGTTGCTGCCCATGAGATTCTTGTTGAGTGGAAATAGAAAGTGGCTTATTAAAGAAGCTTATGTTTAGCAACTCATATCCAAAGGAGCTTATAGAGATTTTTCTAGAAGGCAAGTGTCATGCTTGCCTGTTTAATGTTCATTTTTCAGGATGCTGGGAAAACTGAGGTTCTACCTCTGAGTTGTAACTTAAACTATTTGAGATAAAGGTCCAAAGTAATATTCAATAAATAATTAGGATAGTTTGAGGTAATTTATAGGCTAAAAGATCCACAGCTATTTATATTGTTGATCCTGTTTTAGACGACTAGAGTGTTATCCAGAATTTATTGAGGAAAAACCCATATGTATTGAGCAGTGTACCAGGACTGCTGGGAGACACAGAGAAAGCTAATAGCCTATGTAAGAAAGACACATGGCAAAAAGACCAAGACCTTAGCATATAAATAAACGATTGCTTATTTACTGCTCTACCTATAAATGAATAAAATGGCTACTGAGAGGTTATTAGATTGTGATAAACTTCCAATGTGAATCATTCATGGTGAAATATTATACCTGTTCAAATCTTGTTTTTGTAAAGTAGTTCCCTCCTTCCCAAAACAGCAAAATGCCTGTAATCAGTTTTACATCATTAACAATTCAAAAATAAATTTGTTAAATGGATCTGTGTATCTATGTACAAACTATTTTGCATTAGTACACAGGATTATTTAAATTTATGAACAAAACTGTGCAATTCACATAAATGTGAAACATACACTGTCTCAAGGATAAAAATGAAATTGCTTCCCAAACAGTGTTTGGAAAAGCACAAGAGAAGTCTTCCCAAATTGCCAGAGTAACTATTTCAGACATAAGACCATTGCTTGAATGCTATTTTTAAAAGACAGAAAGACATAACTAAATGTAGGAATATCTATTTTTCCTTTAAGTAGAGGAAGCCCACTCTCTTGGGCTTTCTTCTAGGAGAAAAGTATCAAAGGCTTGAGCAATTCTGTAAAATCACACACACCATATGCTCCAAACCTCAGATTGTCATTATTTTGGTTTGATTTATTGCTTTTATTTCATAGGAAACACAACCACTTTATTTGAAAGGCTTGTTAAATATTCTACCAGTATGCTGAAGGAAAGAATTAATTGAAACAAGAAAGATCTCACATTGCCCTGAGTAACACTCCTCTGTACTCCGCCAGATTGTCTTCCCTGAGCTCCAGAATGTGAAAAATGCTGTTCTCGCCACAGTGATGTCAGAGCACATGGCTGGCTGCCCTTCTGGGCTCCAGCTGGCCTTCTAGTTACACAGCTATGCAATCTAAATCAAACCTGTAGTCCTCTGTGCAGAATAACATACTGCAAAAGTTTCCTGTTGCCAGGAATTTCTACATGATGTAGAACTACACAGAGGTGTTTATTGACTTCCATTCGGTATTTTAAAACAAGTTATATGAAGTGACTAACACTCACGCACATAGCCTCGGGGGCAGTCATCCAAAATCTTACCAGAAATGCAGCATATGAGATTGTCTAGGGTCACCTATAAGGACTATTGAGTATGATCCCCGATGTTGCTAGAGATATGGGAGACTTTATATAACATTAATCTAGGAAGTTCTCCCAATTTTAACAGCTCAGAGCTTCTGAAATACTGAGTTCCCAGATTCTCGTCATGGTGGTGCTTCCTAGATATTACTTGCTTATGTGTGTACCAGAAAACAACAAGGGGAAGAAAGGAGAGTGACAATTATATCAGCCACTTGGCAGCGATCCAGGTAAAACATAGTTGGGAAACTGTGACGGTACTGACTCAGTTTAGTTCTAGAGAAGTTTATCCATCTAGATGGTGAACCTTGACCTTCATTAACAAAGAAAAAGTTGATACAAATTATTTTAGTTACTTTGGAAATAATTACACACAAACGTAGACAAAATAGTTTAAAGATCTCCAAGTACCCATCACCCAACTTCAAACACCATAAATTTGTAACCAATCTTACTTCATCAGTATCCTACTTACTAGCCTTCCCCCTGCCAAGACTTCATACCTTTCTGGTGTGACTCTCAAAAATATGAAAACTCTTTTTCTTAACATAATCACAGTGCCATTATGTCTTCTAAAAATGTAATAACTAAAAAAATTTTAGTTATTAACAATTATTAAAAATTTAATAACCGCTTTCTTACTTTCACCAAATATTCAGCATTCAAAATTCTAGTTGTCTCATAAATGTTATGATTTTTCTAACAGTTTGTTTGTTAGAAACAGAATCCAAATAAGTTTCATACCTTGCAATTAACCAGTAAGTCCTTGAAGTTTCTTTTAATTCTCAGGTTCTCTTTCATCTCTTTGCTCCTCTGCCGGTGCTCCTCTTCCTCCCTCTCTTTCTCACTATTTATTTTTTGAAGCAACTGGGCCATTTATCTTATAAAATTTCCCACAATGCATTTTTCTGCTAACATCTCCATGACATCATTTAACATTTATCTGCAGTCACCTTATTTCCTTTACATTGTTAGTTGGATTTAGAGGCTTGATTTAAGTCAGGTTGGATTTTTTGAGCAAGACTACTACACAGCATGCTAAGGTGCCATGGCAAAGTATTACACACACGAAGCCGGAAGTCCTCACTAGGTGTCAGCCGAGCTGGTTTCTTCTGAAGCCTCTCTCCTTGGCTTGCAGGTGGTCATCCGTTCCTGGGGTCTCCACGTGGCCGTTCCTCTGTGTGCGTCTGTGTTCAGATCTCCTCTTCTGAGGACATTGGTCCTACTGGATAAGGTCCAAACAAGTGACTTCACCTTAATTGAGTGACCTCTTTGAAGTCTTTATCTCCAAATGCAGTCACATTCTGAGGTCCTGAGGACTTCAACATATATTTTTTGGGGGACACAATTCATCCCGTAATAACCTTTCAGGTGGTGGTGTGCTCTTCCATCAAGAGCACATAATAGCTGATCATTTCTCTCTTTGTGCTTTTGGCAGCTATCTATGATCAATGTCTAGATTCATTAACTTATTAGACTTTGCAAAGTGGTGATGTCCTAATTCTGTTGTTTCTTCTTTACTTATTAGCTAGAAAACTTTGATTTTTAAAAGGTCATATCACCTTCTATTTGGTTTGCAGTGGTACAGTTTGTATGGGAAAGGCAGCATTAATATTTGATTCTCTCCTTTTATTTACCCATTTTCATAATAATAAGTTGGTTTATTGGAATCCTCTAACATCACCAGTTTGTGGGGCTTTTTAAGTGAACTTTTGAACTCATAAATGTTCATGTGTAAATATGTACATGAATATGTATATTAATCCATTAGAATTATTATCTTTTTCTTCAACTTGTCCTGTTTTCAGCCAATTGGAATCTCTTCAAGTTTGGATCATAAGTACCTTTGACAGGACTGTAATCATCTAAAATAGCTTCCTCATCTAGTATGGCATGACGTACTAGACTCATGTTTTTCATTTTCCTTCTCCAGATACAGAATCAACCATTTCTCCAAGAAGCCCCAATTCCTATTAGTAGAAAAGGTATTTGAAGAGTAGAACTGAGTACTAGGGAACTCACAGCTACTGAGTTGGTTCCTACATCTAGACCTCTATAGTGAAAAAAATACGTAAAGACATACTATCATACATACATGTACATATATATGTCTCCCAGTCAAATTTGCGGTTTGCTTTTCAGCTCTTGTATCTTAACATTTGTATTTCTTTTATTGCACTCTGAAAATTCTGGTACTCAACCAAACCAGTAATGGTTGCATAAGAACATCACATTATTGCCCATTTGCTTTCTCCCACAATACACCACACCAGTCAGAGTAACACTACCAGTCCTTCCACCAAGCTCTTTGCACTTCTTTTTGTTCTTAAAGTATACCCCACTAAAGATTTACACTCAGATTACTGCACTTTAAAATCTCTTGGAACAGTTCTCCTCTGTGGGTTAAACCATTAACTGTGTTTTTTAATTTTATTTTATATAAAAATTAATTTTATAAATAACAGGTAAGATATAAGATACATATCTTATAGGTAAGATATGTGCATGGTTCCAAAGCCAGACCAAGTGTGGAAGCAGCATTGCCTCTCCATTTTTCCCTTGTGACAATATGCATCTAGCCCAGAGACATGGTGGACTTGGAGGAGGAGGTGGTGCCTGAATCATATCTTACTGAACAGCTGCAAAGACTGACTTAGATTCTGGGAGAAACTGTTTCGAAGGCCTTAGCTCTGCTTGGTGAAGAAAACATTTGTTCTGCCACCCACCACAGAATTCATCTTTGAATTTTAATGAGTTAGCCTTTAGGCTCTTAGACAGAAAGCAAACTGCAGCATTCTGTATAAACCCTGCCATTTTACACATTGCTTCAGAGGCTAGAAATGAAAAGTTTTTGTCAAATATGTCATAATGTGCTGCAAGGTAATTCATCTGAATGTGTGAAGTTCCATCTCTAAAGCGGTTAGCAACTTGGAATCTAAATACAGCAGTTCCAGCTGCTAACGCCTCCCTGTCCTTCAAACTCAGGGCAACTCATGGGGCCTTCCTGACCCCCCTCAAAGTTTAGATTCCCAGATGTATTGCACTTAGTTGTCATACTTTGTTAGGTATTTAAACACAACAGCAAGCATACTGCCAGGCACAAAGGGTGATCAATAGATTGGTTGACTCACAATTTCTCTCACTGCATCCTAATGTACTCTAGTACAATCAACTGTTTAGGTGTCTCTTCTGCACTGATAAGCTTTTTGAGGGCGATAACTGTGTCTTAGGTCCTGGGTACTACACTTGTCCACAATTTGGATGGAGTGAAGAGAAGAACTGATACTGTTAAAACTGAATTAGAATTATAAAGGATAAACACAACATGCTCTTAAAGATCATATTGTAAGTATGAGGCAACATTTAAAGACAAAGTGACTAATAACTGACTCATAAACTCTTACCTGTGGCTTAATGCTACCATCTGACCTCTGTAACCTCAGACATAATGTGCCTGTATATTTTATTATTTCACTTTTAAGGCAGTTAATTGTTTAGACCAACTGAACAATTTATATTATGAGGTATAGATATAATTTTACTTCAAGCAGTTGCCCCAACTCCAGTTTTCCTTGGATCCTGTAGCAAGGGGGATAACTCTTCTGTTGAACAACTGGACAGCCTGGCTGATGTAAACACACAGTCTACAACCTCAGGTGGACCTAAGTACTCATGGAACAGTGATCTCCTTACCTGTCCTTGGTTCACGTCTTTCCCATTCCCTTCTACAGCATTTCCTCAAGACTCCTGTTCACGGATCCCTCCCATGACGGTCATCAGTCCTCTAAAGGACGGAGCCTGGTGCGACACTTCATGGAATACTGAATCGCACCCTTAAAAATGATTCAATCAATCATAATTTTTATGCTATGTATGTTTCACCACTGTAAAAGAAAAACCTGCACACAGAGACCTCGTGGAGAACCCTGAGGCCAACAGCTCTAAGCTCCTTCAATGGCCACCACCAAAGCCCACCCAGCAGGCACACATACAAGCACATCCTCACCTATATAGACAGGAAATTCTTTCTCCTTCCTCTCGGGTTCTGGGAATGAGTGTGCTTTTCTTCTCATCCAGAGCCTCTGAGTCCCCTGCGTCCTTGAGCCCACAATTCCATCACCACTTGCCTGAGAACATTGCTCCACAGCAGTCAGCCCTTCCCTAGATAGCATTTCTCACATCCTAAAAAAGCCCGTGCTGGACGCTCATCTGCCCCTACTTACTATTTATAGTTTCTTCCTTTATTATCCAAATTTTTCAAAATCACAGCTTGTACTCATTGACTCCACCTCACCCCCCAATCACACCTCAACCCACTATATTTGAGCTTCCATCCCATTTTCCCTACCCTTTCTCCTAAACTGTTCTAATTTCACCACCCCTTCAGGGGCCATTGTTCAGTCCGCACCTTATTCTCCTTGCTCTCCTGTTTCTGCTCTGTCTCCTTTCATGACTCTGATTTTCTTTTTCAAAAAGAGTTTGAATTGCCTACCATTCTGCATTTATTTCTCTGGTCTTCTCTGCTCATCCACTCACAGATTTTCACATACAATCTGAATAAGATGAAAGAAAAAGCTCAGCACAGCCTTTCCACCTAGTTTCAGACACTTCTCTCCCCACTAGTTACTGGGTGTCCTACAGGTGCTTCAAACCCATCCGAACTCATCACCTTCTTCCCTATAATGAAGATGCTCCTGTGACAGTCAGTGTGCACCAGTCCACTATCAGGTTACTCGCTTAAACTAGAGATTAGGAGTGGTCACTGCCTCCACAGTTACCATCATCTGCCGCATGCGATCCCTGAGTCTTGCTGATTTTACTTCTAGATAATCCTGGAATCTGTTCCCTCGGCCCCATCTGGACTCACGTCACCTAGACAACCATCCTCCTGGGCCCCTCCAGCAGACTGCTGCCTGGTGTCCCTGTCTCAGGTAATGCCCCCCTCACATCCGTCCCCATCCGAAGTGCAAATCTGACTCTTATCACTTCAGGTACAGTGTAAAAGGATGGGTAATAAAACTTAAATTCCTTCCTGCAGTTCCGCATCCTCTGAAAGTCAGAAGTCACATTTGAGCGCTGACTGCTGCTCTGGTTCCACGTGGCCCTGTGCCTTTCATGATGCTTTGGGATCCTGCAGCTCTGAAACATTCAAGTGTCAACAGCGCTGGATTCATCGCTCCTGGACTGTTGTTACGGATGTCTGCTCTCCTTGAAGCACTCCTCCCTGCATCTCTGCTCACCCTTTATTACCTGACCTCACCTTTTCAGACTTCTCCCATGACAGCCTCTCCCCCTGTGCTGGGCTATATGCATAATACCCCAGTGGGGCTATATCACTGCTCTGACCATGTTTCAGAATTATCTCTATTTTCCCAGCTACACTATGAGCTGTTTGGTGGAAAGGACAGTGATCCAAAGTTATTTGTTGATTTTTGACTCAATAAATAAGTAGTCCAATTAAAGGCTATAAACCAAAGTAGTCAAAGAAAGTTTCTCTTCTTTGGATATCAAGGAGACTATTTAATTTGGAATAAATGAATTCTAAGAAAAATGCAAATGCTGAACAAGAATTTTCTTTCTATCAATTAATTATTTCAAAACTCTCAGGCTACAGAGACTCTTGAGCTTTTTTTTTTCATAGTCTTCAGTTATCCCACACGAGCAGTGCAGCTCTCTTCCTCTCCGTGTGCTCAGTGACTGTTTGGGGAAATGGACCAAATGATCACGTCAATGGGAAACAGTGTGCTGCTTATACTAAATTCATTACGAAAAGCTGAAGTTTTTTCAAACTCAAATTGTTTGAAATGGTTTGACTCCAACAAGAAAGATGGAAGGGAAAAAAATTAACAATCAGCTTTTAAGACAAAAAGCAAATAATATACCTCATAACAGTCCAGTGCCTTCAGACCAAATTTTATGGAAGAGAAAAAAATTAGAATTAATCTATTTTGAGGTGATAGTTTTCAAAAAATGAATAGAAAACCTTAAGAAAGTGGCTAATCCTATGATGATTTTGAGACTTTCTAACATGGGGAAGAGAGCTAACCTTCTTCATGTCAGATCCGTGTGGGGTACTTTACATACATTGACTTTTCATCCTCAAGACCACCCCATGAGATAGTATCATTAGTCTCTTTTTCACCCTTGAAATTGAGGTTCATACAGCACTTACATTTCATGAGATAAGAGAATAAGCTCAATTCTGTCCAGTTTCAAAGTCTTGATCTTCCAGTTATGGAAACTTGAAATTATGAGCAGGCTTAAAAGAAAAAATAAAAGAAATAATGAAAAGCATTGATATAATAATGAAAAGAAATGGTAGTAAGTAATGTACCTTAAATGAACTGGGCAATTATTATTCTGTTGCTTCATCTGGTAATATAGATATAAGCTAAGTGATATTACTGATCTTCCATGAAACACTTATATAGATGTTGGCAATGTAAGAATGAAATTACCATGATCAAATTATGTCTGTGGCCTTACAAAATTGAATAAATAATAGTGTAATTAACAATCTGAACACCTATAACATATGTTGTCCTTGCTTTTCTGTCCTCTTTTCAGTACATAAACTCTATTTGTACGGATCTAAAATTTTAGCTCATCTGTTTCCTATTAGTTTGCAGTCCATGCTGGAATTTCATTGCTATTAATGATTTTGTTAGGTCGAGCAGCTACTCCCTCTTGATAACCCTGGTCTACTGAAACAGGCTCTGAGAGGTACAGTTCTTATATGCGAAATGTTGAGAAATTACAGATGAAAGGACAACTTGATAGTGCTCCTTTCTTACGCACTTCAGACATCAGTGTCTTTCATAAATTATACAGAGAATATTTTGCAGTGAAAGATCCCATTCTGAAATGAATTGAATTTTTCCGAACTAGGTATCCAATGATAGCCTAGTAAATTTTCTTCTTAAGAATAACAACACTGTTTCTTCTGTAGCTAGCTTTTCTTTCAAAAACAGTAGCTTGTCAAACACAGTTGCATCTTATCCTTTTGCTGTAAGTGCCCCATTTTGTGATAAGGAATATTCATTCATTCAGCAAGCAGCATTTATGCTCATCCTGCATTTCTCCCTTATGACACCTCCTACAATTAAATTATCAGTCATACATTGGGCTGTTTCTATCCTTTCTCTCCTGATAGACTAAGCATGACGACAGTTTTTAGGTAACAGACCTTGGCACCCAAAGTAAGAATGGGTGCTGATGATCTCAAAAATTGCTCACAGAAATCCCTCCAATGTGCCAGGGCTTGACAGCTTTAAAAATAGAAAGTTGTCAAGATTTATGGATATTTGGAGGAAAACACTCCAAGTAAAAAGCACTCATTTATGTACCAACATATTTTTAAATAATAGTTGTCATTAAGTCTGTGCTAATTTAACAACTGGTTTTAGCAGTATCTCATTATGGACTAAAATGGGCAATTTTCTACAAACCGTATAACTAATGTCAGCTACAGGCATACCTTACACCTTTCTGAATGAACAGAAAGCCCTGTTTATTCAGGTCAGTGGTTATTTCTTTAATACTAAAAGTCCTGGTCTTAGACAGAAATGTTTTCAATTTAGGAGTCCTAACTACTAAAATTCTAGTTGACTATTGCTATTTCTCCCATTTTATGATTAATTTTTATTATATTAAGATAAACTACTTACATTATATGTAAAGTGGTGCTAGTTTTTTCAATATTAATGAAATAATTTAGGTATATGTGCATAATTCATATAAATAATACTAAAAGGCTTATAGTAAAAAGGAATACTCCCATCTTCTCCCTGCTCCCTGCCCCAACATTCTCTTCTTTGAAAGCAGCCACTTTGTAACTTGGTTATTCTGGAGCTTGACCCAGTATTTGTATACAGTAATTGCTCCCTTTGAAGCCCGCACTTGTCCTGCTCCTATCTGAATTGATAGTTCTCTAGGCCCCTGCATGGCCACATTCCTGGTACTTTCCTTTAACGCTGTCTTGGGAATTCCTTTTACCTGTCACCTTTGTTGTGTCTCCTATTTCTTGGATCAGATTCCTTTATCTTCCCTTGATCTATCTCCCCATTGTCTTGCTAGATAATATTCTCCAGCATGCTTGAACAGGTTTTTTCTACCTTCCCTCTTGATTGCTTGGCTGGGTATACAATTCTAGATTGAAAGTCATTTTCTGTCAGACATGGAATGAATACATTGGCTCATTGTCTTCTAGAGTCCAGTATTGCTATAAAGAATAGAAAATTGATACCTTAAGATTCCTGATCCTTTATGTATCCTCTGGAAGGTTTTAGAATTGTCTCTTCATCTTAGTATAATAAAGCTTCATGGTGACATGCTTTGATGTAGATTTTTAGTTGTTCTTTTTTGGTTTTTTTTTTGCTTTGATGAAGACTTTCAATCTGGAAATTCATATTACTCCCTTCTGAGAAATTTCCTTGTATTATTGATTTCCTTACTTCAGTTTTCTCTTTCTTTCTATATCTCTTGTTAGATATCAGACTAATTTAATTTTAATTTATTTCTTATTTTCTTAATTTTCCATTCTTCTCCATCTCTTGGAATTTTTGTTCTGCTTTTGGGAAAAGAACAGCTATATCATATGCAATTTCTGTCCTATACTGAATCTACATGCTGATTATTTTTAGTTAAAATATATAAATTTTAATAAATGCATTTTGCTAAATTATTTCAATGTATTTCATTTATTTAACTAATAGATAACATTTATTACTAGAATGGCCTAATAGTTCAGGATAGTTCTGGTTTAATCTATTGTCCAGGTGACCCATTGGATTAGCTTCCTGTTTCACTCTCAAAATGTCCTCTTTTGGGTGAAAAATTATGTGGTCACAATATTTACTGAGTATTTAGTACGTTCCAATGCTATTTTGAATGCTGTATATGTAACAACACATCTATACAATAACCTACTGGAGTAAATTTTGTTACCATCATTTTATAGATTGAGAAACTGAGGCATAAATAGTTTAAATAATTTGTCCAAGGTGTCACAGCTAATAGGTGGTGAAGCTGGAACTTTAACTCAGGGTCTGTCCTCAGAGTCATTGCTCTTAATCACTGTATCAATACTGTTTCATAATTGCTTACCTCTCCTATTTAGGATATTTAAGGTTATTTCTGACTTTGTTTTATGGCAAACACTGTTGGACTTCCTTTTGGCTAAACATTTGTGTATCTCGTTTATTTTTCCTTGGGAAGATTCTTTGCGAAAGCAGCTTTCTTGATTTTCAGTCCAGCACTCTTTCAAGTATGCTGTCTGCTCTGCATCTCTTGAGGATGGGTGATGCCTAACGAATCCTAGGGTTGTGAAAAGGCAGCAACCAGAAAACAAACTGGAAAAGCCAACTCTGAAAAAGAGCTGTGCTCTGTGACTCTCAAGTAGATGAAAAGTTAGGGGAGGTTGTCATTAATTCTGATCCTTTTAAACTCATGCTGCTCTTCTCTTGAGGACTGACGTCCAGTCCGGTTGCCCTTACCTCAGAATCTAGAGCCCCTCTCTTCAGCCTCCCCACCCCCACCGGGTCATCTACTGACAGTGGTGGTTGTAAGGAACTTGAAATGTTCCTTAAGATGTTATTCCTCAGATAAATCTATAAACTGGAAAATAGGTGGCAAATATCAGGTGCCCCAACTGGCAAAGAGGCAACTTTGTTGTGACATCAGGTCAGAGGCATCTTAGCAGTGCCTTTCTGGAATAATGTGAATAATTCTGTTCATATCATAATGTTAGCAAGACTTTCATTTATGTGAATAAAAAAATCAGTCAATAGACAGCCAGAGTTTTTCCTAGAATGTTCCTTCCAAACCCAGTTTAAATTTCATTTCTTTCAGGAATTCCTCATGACTTGAAGTCCCCCAGCTTCTCAGGCTGAACTATGCCATTATGAGTACAAGAACGGGGGTTTGTCTTTCATATACAGTCCAGCAAATCTATACTGAGTGTCCATGGATGCCAAGCACTGTGTCAAATGTAAAGAAAAGTAGATGAAAAACAAGATACTTCCATGCCTGACAATCTTCAGTAACCATGGCTTCACAGAATTCATTTAGTTCTTAAAACAAAAAGCCCTGTCAATTCACTGTTTGCAGTGCATTCTCTTATGACCTCTTTTAGTTTGACTGTAAACTGTCTTCCATTTACTATCTGTGCTTTTCATTTTTGTTGAAATTAGAAATACTGTGTATATATGTATGTATATGTATGTGTGTGTGTGTGTGTGTGTATGTATGTATGTATGTATGTATGTATTAGAAAAGCTCCAACTGCAAACAGAAAAGACTATATGAAAATGAGTTGATCATCTGGTCACATATCCAGAAGAACTTAAGATATTTAAAACAAGAGAATGTTTCCTTTAATTCAGAAGGACAAAGAAGAGTTAACCCACATCCATTCTCCATCAATGTAAAGTGAATTGAAATCTTCTGTTTACATTTATCTGCCCTGAAAGTCTGAGCTATGTGAGAGTAAAGACCCTGTTTACTATTTTTTTAAGTCTGAGCACCTAACATGTAGCAGGTCTTCATTTAATGTTTATTGAAGTACATCTTTATTGGTTTTTAAGATCCAATAAGTTTTATCTTCTAACACACAGTTGATTCAATAACAATTTTACATGGGAGGAAAAAAGAGGTACCACATATATACACTATATTTGTAAACAACTATTATAAAAAACATCCTGATTTCAAGAAAGTTAAAATTTTAAATGTATGCCTCAAAATAGAGGAAATCCTGTAACTGTCCTCTACTGGACTTCTGGACTCAAAAACAGAGTGGACCCTTGCCTCCTTTATGTCAGCAGACAAAATCCTTTACTGCTGGTTGTACTGGCTAAAATTCTCCTACTCTTTCTCCAGTGCTTTTTTTTGGCTACTCATAACTTCCAAACATTTGTCTGTTACTGTTTTCTTGGATTTCCATTTCCTTGTATTAAACACTCCTTGAAATTATTCACTTTGAAATTATTATACTGTGTTGTATACTTGAAACTAATACGATTGTATATCAGCTATACTTCAATAAAAAATAAATTAAAAAATGAGTAAATGAGTAGAAAAATAAATGTTCAATATCTATCTTCTCCCCTAGAATACCGATTCCAAGAAGGGCATATACTGTTCACCACGGTAGCCACAGAATCTAGCTGTGCGTCAGACACAGGAGGTGCTTGCCTCAGTGAAGGCTAGTGACTGAGAAGGGCAGAATGTGACACCGATGCGAGGCTAAGTACTCAGCTGGCCCAGGAAGGGGATGGCCCTCAGGCCGCCTTAGAGAGCGTAAGGGGGATGGGCACGTCTCAGCCGGGCCAAATCAGTCCTATTCAGGAGCATCTTACCAGCCCAAAAGTAGGGCAGGAGGCTGTTAAGCAGTGGGTGTGCTTAGAGTCTCAAGAGGGAGGAAACATTTAGGTATCGGCTTCTCACTTGTTAAAAATGGGCCACAGGTCAGTCTGAAAGGGGTCATCATTATACTTAAAATTTTTTTTCTAGTTATAATTTTCTAATTTATAACTGTCTTCATTATGAATTTGGAAATCAACATACACAGAATTGTTCTTTAGTGTATATATATTTATCTCCGATTTCCCAATTGAATTCACAGTTCTCAGAGTAAAGGGTCTCTTTCATAAATTTTCATTATGTCACCAATGCTTGCTGAGGTTGCTTTGATTTTCAGTGGCCTTTAATGGTTTATTTATTTATATTTATTTATTTTTGCTTGGAAATATTTGATAGAGAATTTGTAGATAGATGCCTACAATGTTATCTGAACAAAGTTTGGAATACTTTAGTAAGAACATGTGCTTTGCATACAGTAAACTGTAACCATTTTTCTGTGACTTTAAATGTAGAATATGCTTTATAAACTATACGAATCGCCCAGGGAGATCTTCTGTTGCCCTGGGAATGTGCTGTAGTAATTAGTAGGCTTTTGACATAGGATTTGAGGGCTCATCTCTTTTGGTGTAGTTTATGTTGTTGTGTTATAACAGAAAGAGATTAAATTCATTAACTTAGCACATGTAACAGCAGTATGCTCTGACAATTAAAAATGAGGTGAAATAGGCTCAAGAAACCCTCAACTCCAAAAATCAAAGGGTAGCAGAGACATTACTGAGTTGACCATCTTATAAGGCAATACTGATTGATCCCTTCCCTCTTAGGAATCCAAATTCAATATCACATCTACATGACAAGCCTAGTTTTGCTCTTTTCCTGTAATTTAACGACCTCGAGCTAGATGTGCTTATTATAGGTTAGAGGCTGCTTTAAAATAGTGTGAATCCAAGCCATTGTGTGACTTTAGTAAGAATATGTTTATTAACCAAGATTAACCATTATGATGGTTTCTAGGCCAACAGCATGAAATGAGATCTTTTTTAAACTAAAAAAATTATACTGTAATTTTTCCACAGAAAGAATTATTTGTATAAAGTTACCCTACTCATCCAGTGGCTATTCTGAATAGCTGCAGCCTGTTTTTTCTCCACTATATTCTAACAGTTGCTTCCTCTATGATTAGTTTGCCTCTTTCTCCCCCTTAATTAAGACCCAGGAGATCATGAAAATTTTGTATTATTAGAAATAAAAATTCATAATTTTACAAAGAAACCTATGTGAAATAAAAACAAATAAGATGGTAATATACTTTAAAAAATTAACCCTGTTACTAATTTAGGAAGGAAACATTAAAAATTTATTAGTAGGTATTTACCATGGGTTTTGGTATCTGTGGCTTATTTTATTGATAGCAGCTTGACTTGGTTCTTCATGCTGTAAAAGGAAGAAAGAAAACCATTGCATCTTGATTCCAAGGTAAATTGGGAGCAACATGTCAAACAGTCTATATTCCTTGTCAAAAAGGAAATCAAGTTGAGAAATTAAATAGGAAAATGCTAAATACAGTTAAAAGAAGAACGTCTTTTGATTATTGAATGGAGAGGAAAAAGTACAAGAAGTAAAATAAATATGATGTTATGTGTTTTACTGTCCCTCTCTATAAAAGGATAGGTATTACATGGTAAGAAGAATGCTGTCCATAATCTCTGTGTCTAAATAAGAAGGCATTCAAAACTACGATTTATCACAGAGACTCCAAGAGTTTACAGCTCTTTTCACTTTACCTGATCCTCACAGAATTAGAAAATATGGTGGCACCAGCACCAGAAAGGGCTGTATCCTGGACAGCCTGTGGTCAAGAGCAGATCTGAAAACTCCTTTCAGAAAGCATAATTTAGAACATTGATAAAATATTTGTAGTTTAGAACCAGTTCCTACATAAAAAAATGATCTCCATACCCTCTAGTGTACATTGAAATGATCTATTTTACCTGAATAAATTACCACCATTATACAAATTCCTTTTGCCCAGGAACTAGCCAATGGATGACACAGCTTATGAATATGCTTGGGGAATAGGGTATCAAACTTATATTGAAAAGAGTTTTGGTCTGTAATCTCAATTTTCATATTAGGGTTGGAAATGATATGGACCATTGAAAGTATTTCAGTTCAGTTTGGGGATCCCTTTTTACTTATGTTGATGTGGGATGCTATATTCACATCTCAAAAAGTAGTAAAACCATATTATAATTTCAACACCACAGGAAATACCTAATACTTGTTTTAATTTTCCTTTTTTTTTTTCTTTTCCCTTAAGTTTTGGTTTTATTACTTTCTGGATCAAGCGCTTCAGAGTAATTTATGTTCAGAAAGCAGATCTGTTTAGGTAAGTCAACTTTCTCAGGGACAAAGACCTGAAACCTAGTTCACTTACAGCTCTTTAATATACATGTATAAAATAGATAAAGGAGAGGCAGCACTCAAGAAGGCGGCATGAGCAGGGCAGCGGAAATCTCCTCCCAAAACCATACATTTTTTGAAAATACAGCAAATACAACTATTCCTAAAAGAGAGACCAGAAGGTACAGTACAACAACCAGGCTACATCTACATCTGCAAGAACTCAGCATCTCATGAAAAGGGTAAGATACAAAGCCGTGACCCAGTGGGACCCGAGCACTCCACCCACCCCAGCTCACCAGCGGGAGGAAAAGAATCAGAGTGGGGAGGGAGTGGAAGCACAGGACTGCTAAATAACCAGCCCTGGTGATCTGCACCGGGAGCACAGACACACCTCGCATGGTGTACTGGAGATTAGAGAAACGGAAAAGTAAAATCCGAGACAGAGACTGCAAGCGGGTCCCAAAAGATGGCTGCCCTGGGATAAAAGAAAAGTGGGAACTTTGAAAGTCTTAAAGGGAAAAAGGGCTTAAGAGCTGGACAAAATTGTCCCGGCACACTCAGCCCAACAGGCTGGGAATCTTAAGGAAATTCAGATGCCCTAACCCCGGGGGGGAACACACCCCCGAAGCCCCTCATGGTGATAAGTTGCCTGCCATTCATTCCCCCCCACCCACCCACCGGCTGACCCGCCACAGCTGCGGAGCAGCCGGGGAAACAGCCCCGCCCACAGCAACCACACTGAGTCATCTCCCAGTGCGCAGCTAACTGGGCCAACCCAGAGGCTGCCCCCTGCACACAGCTGCCTGGCACAGACAGGGGAATCTGGAGCAAGGTCCAGAAGGCACGACAGGGCACCGTTCTCACAGGAAAACACATGCCACATGCCTGTGACCCCCAGCAGTGCCCTAGGCCATCCCGAGGGCTGCCCCGTCCCTGGTAGCTCAGGGAATTAATCCAGAGATGCTTCCTGTATGTGGGTAACCGGCACAGGTCGTGGAGAAGGGCAAAGTGACCAGCAAGCAGGAAGGAACTTTGTTCTCCCAACTGACACACACGCCACTCACCAGTGATCACTTCTATTGCCATGAAAAGGCAGAAGAATCTGGTCCAGTCAAAAATCACTCAAATGCCAGAGAGAGGGCCTGGCAAGATAGACATAACCAATCTTCCTGAAAAAGAATTCAAAATAAAAGTCATAACCATGTTGATGGAGATGTTGAGATACATGCAAGAGTTAAGAGATAAGTCCAGAGGGAGATAACAAATGAAACAATAATAGAAGGACTTAAGAGCAGACTGAATGGGATGCAAGAGACTGTTAATGGAATAGAAATCAGAGAATAGGAATACACAAAAGCTGAGGCAGAGAGAGATAAAAGGATCTCTAGGAATGAAAGACTAATAAGAGAACTGTGTGAGCAATCCAAACGGAACAATATTCGCATTATAGGGGTACCAGAAGAAGAAGAGAGAGAAAAAGGGATAGAAAGTGTCTTTGAAGAAATAATTGCTGAAAACATCCACAAGCAGGGGAAGGAAATAGTCTCTCAGGACATGGAAGCCCACAGATCTCCCAACACAAGGGACCCAAGGAGGACAACACTGAGACATATAATAATTAAAATGGCAAAGATCAAAGACAAGGACAGGGTATTAAAGGCAGCCAGAAAGAGAAAAAAAGATCACCTACAAAGGAAAACCCATCAGGCTATGATCAGACTTCTCAACAGAAACCTTATGGGCCAGAAGAGAATGGCATGATACATTTAATGCAATGAAACAGAAGGGCATTGAATCAAGAATACTGTATCCAGCACAATTATCATTTAAATTTGAAGGAGGGATTAAACAATTTCCAGAGAAGCAAAAGTTGAGAGTGAATTTACCTGCCACAAACCACCTCTACAGGGTATTTTAAAGGGACTACTCTAGATGGAATTACCCTTAAGGCTAAATAGAGGTCATCAGAGAAAATAAAGTCAGAGCAAAGAGAGCAGACAAACCAAAAACTAACTAGAGGCAAAAAATAAAATCAGCTATCCACAAAAGCAGTCAAGGGAAACACAAAAGAGTACAGAATAAAACACCTAACATATAAAGAGTTGAGAAGGAAGAATAAGAAGGGAGAGAAATGAAGAAGCATCAGACTGTGTGTATAATAGCTTAATAAGAGAGTTAAGTTAGATGGCTAGATAGTAAAGAAGCTGCCCTTGAACCTTTGGTAACCACAAATCCAAAGCCTGCAATGGCAATAAGTACATATCTATCGATAATCACCAGAAATGTAAATGGACTGACTGCACCAATCAAAAGACACAGAGTAACAGAATGGATAAAAAAGCAAGACCCATCTATATGCTGGGTACAAGAGGCTCACCTCAAACCCAAAGACATACACAGACTAAAAGTGAAGGGATGGAAAAAGATAACTTCATTCAAATAATAGGGAGAAAAAAGCAGGTGCTTCAGTACTTGTATCAGACAAAATAGACTTCAAAACAAAGAAAGTAACAAGAGATAAAGAAGGACATTACATAATGATAAAGGTGGCAGTCCAACAAGAGGATATAACCACTATAAATATATATGCACCCAACACAGGAGCACTGACATATGTGAAACAAATACTAACAGAATTAAAGGAGGAAATAGATTGCAATGCATTCACTTAGGAGACTTCAACACACCACTCACTCCAAAGGACAGATCAACCAGACAAAAAATAAATAAGGACACAGAGGCACTGAACAACACACTAGAACAGATGGACCTAACAGACATCTACAGAAGTCTACACCCCAAAGCAGCAGGATACACATTCTTCTCAAGTGCACATGGAACATTTTCCAGAATAGACCAAAAAAAGAGCCTCAGTAAATTCAAAAATATTGAAATTCTACCAACCAACTTCTCAGGTCACAAAGGTATAAAACTAGAAATAAATTGTACAAAGAAAACAAAAAGGCTCACAGACACATGGAGGCTTAACAACATGCTCCTAAATAAGCAATAGATCAATGACCAAATTAAAAAAGAGATCAAGCAATATATGCAGACCAATGACAACAACAACACAATGCCCCAACTTCTGTGGGATGCAGCAAAGGCAATTCTAAGAGGAAAGTACATAGCAATCCAGGCCTATTTAAAGAAGGAAGAACAATCCTAAATGAATAGTCTTAAGTCATAATTACTGAAACTGGAAAAAGAAGAACAAATGAGGCCCAAAGTCAGCAGAAGGAGGGACATAATAAAGATCAGACAAGAAATAAATAAAATTGAGAATAATAAAACAATAGAAAAAAATCAATGAAACCAAGAGCTGGTTCTTTGATAAAATAAACAAAATAGATAAACCCCTAGCCTGACTTATTAAGAGAAAAAGAGAATCTACACACATAAACAGAATCAGAAATAAAAAAGGAAAAATCATGGCAGACACCACAGAAATACAAAGAAGTATTAGAGAATACTATGAAAAACTATATACTAACAAACTGGATAACCTAGAAAAAACGGACAACTTCCTAGAAAAATACCACCTTCCAAGACTGACCAAGGAAGAGGCAGAAAATCTAAACAGACCAAATACCAGCAACGAAATTGAATCGGTAATCAAGAAACTACCCAAGAACAAAACCCCCGGGCCAGATGAATTCACCACTGAATTTCACAAGACATATAGAGAAGAAATACTACCCATTCTCCTTAAAGTTTTCCAGAAAATGGAAGAGGAGGGAATACTTCCAAACTCATTCTATAAAGCCAGCATCACTCTAATACCAAAACCTGGCAAAGATCCCACAAAAAAGAAAATTACAGACCAATATCCCTGATGAACATAGATGCAAAAATACTCAACAGCATATTAGCATACCGAATTCAAAAATATATCAAAAAGATCATCCATCCTGATCAAGTGGGATTCATCTCAGGGATGCAAGGAGGTTACAAAATTCGAAAATCCATCAACATCATCCACTACACCAACAAAAAGAAGGACAAAAACCCCATGGCATCTCCATAGATGCTGAAAAAACCTTTGACAAAATTCAACACCCATTCATGATAAAAACCCTCAACAAAATGGGCATAGAGGGCAAGTACCTTAACATAATAAAGGCCATATATGACAAACCCACAGCCAACATCATACTTAACAGCGAGAAGCTGACAGCTTTTCACCTAAGATTGGGAACAAGACAGGGATGCCCACTCTCCCCACTTTTATTCAACATAGAACTGGAGGTCCTAGCCACAGCAATCAGACAACACAAAGAAATAAAAGGCATCCAGTTGGGTAAGGAAGAAGTCAAACTGTCACTATCTGTAGATGACATGATACTGTACATAAAAAATCCTAAAGAATCCACTCCAAAACTACTAGAACTAATATCTGAATTCAGCAAAGTTGCAGGATACAAAATTAAAACACAGAAATCTGTTGCTTTCCTTTACACTAATGATGAACTAGCAGAAAGAGAAATCAGAAAAACAATTCCATTCACAATTGCATCAAAAAGAATAAAATACCTAGGAATAAACCTCACCAAAGAGGTCAAAGAACTGTACCGTGAAAACTACAAGACAGTCTTAAGAGAAATTAAAGAGGACACTAACAAATGGAAATTCATCCTATGCTCTTGCCTAGGTAGAATTAATATTGTCAAAATGGCCATCCTGCCTAAAGCAATCTACAGATTCAATGCAACCCCTATCAAATTACCAACAGTATTCTTTAACGAACTGGAACAAATAGCTCTAAAATTCATATGGAATGACAAAAGACCCTGAATAGCTTAAGCAATCCTGAGAAGGAAGAATAAAGCAGGGGGGATCTCACTTCCCAACTTCAAGCTCTACTACAAAACCACAGTAATCAAGAAAA
Organism: Smutsia gigantea; assembly: GCA_032199065.1. Classification (NCBI taxonomy): domain Eukaryota; kingdom Metazoa; phylum Chordata; class Mammalia; order Pholidota; family Manidae; genus Smutsia; species Smutsia gigantea. Next base: position 74,552 of record JAVSCE010012286.1, read on the forward strand.
TTTGGTACAGGCACAAGAACAGACCCACAGACCAGTAGAACAGAATAGAGAGTCCAGATATTAACCCAAATATACATGGTCAATTAATATATGATAAAGGAGATATGGATATACAATGGGGAAATGACAGCCTCTTCAACAGCTGGTGTTGGCAAAACTGGACTGCTACATGTAAGAGAATGAAACTGGATCATTGTCTAACCCCATACACAAAAGTAAATTCGAAATGGATCAAAGACCTGAATGTAAGTCATGAAACCATAAAACTCTTAGAAAAAAACATAGGCAAAAATCTCTTGGATATAAACATGAGCGACTTCTTCATGAACATATCTCCCCGTTAAAGGGAAACAAAAGCAAAAATGAACAAGTGGGACTATATCAAGCTGAAAAGCTTCTGTACAGCAAAGGACACCAACAGTAGAACAAAAAGACATCCTATAGTATGGGAGAATATACTCATAAATGACATATCCGATAAGGGGTTGACATCCAAAATATATAAAGAAGTCACGCACCTCAACAAACAAAAAGCAAGTAAGTCAATTAAAAAATGGGCAGAGGATCTGAATAGACACTTCTCCAAAGAAGAAATTCAGATGACCAACAGGCACATGAAAAGATGCTCCACATCACTAATCATCAGAGAAATGCAAATTAAACCACAATGAGATATCACCTCACACCAGTTAGGATGGCCACCATCCAAAAGACAAACAATAACAAATGTTGGTGAGGATGTGGAGAAAGGGGAACCCTCCTATACTGCTGATGGGAATGTAAATTAGTTCAACCATTGTGGAAAGCAGTATGGAGGTTCCTCAAAAAACTCAAAAATAGAAATACCATTTGACCCAGGAATTCCACTCCTAGGAATTTACCCTAAGAATGCAGTTTTCCAGTCTCAAAAAGACATATGCACACCTATGTTTATCACAGCACTACTTAAAATAGCCAAGAAATGGAAGCAACCTAAGTGTCCAGCAGTAGATGAATGGATAAAGAAGGTATGGTACATATACACAATGAAATATTATTCAGCCATAAGAAAACAAATCCTATCATTTTCAACAACATGGATGGAGCTAGAGGGTATTATACTCAGTGAAATAAGCCTGGTGGAGAAAGACAAGTATCATATGATTTCACTCCTTTGTGGAGTATAAGAACAAAGAAAAAAACTGAAGGAACAAAACATCAGCAGACTCACAGAACCCAAGAATGGACTAACAGTTGCCAAAGGGAAAGGGAATGGGGAGGATGGGTGGGAAGGGAGGGACAAGGGGGAAAAAGGGACATTACGATTAGCACACATAATGTGAGTGGGGGCATGGGGAAGGCAGTATAACACAGAGAAGACAAGTAGTGACTCTATAGCATCTTTCTATGCTGATGGACAGTGACCATAATGTGGTATGTGGTTGGGACTTGATAATGGGGGGAGTCTAGTAACTATAATATTGCTGATGTAATTGTACATTAATGACACAAAAAAAATAGATAAAGGAAAGTACAAGATAAACAAGATTTGAGTGTAAGGTTAACCCACTAATCCGTAGGAAATTTGAAAAGTGGTATAACTTTGTTTCTCAATTGATTTCAGACACATGATTTCCTGAAAATTGACCTTATCAATTGACTTATAAATAATTTTATTATCTACTTTTGGACAAATTTTTTGGATGAACTTTGATCTTCATTCCCATTTTTAATAGCCAAAAATTGTGTCATCTTAATCTGGAAAGACTTCTTAGAAACAGGCAACAGATTCTTTTGCACCCTCCCCCCCACAATTTCTCTTATAGCTATGAGTATTTAATGTCATAAAATGTTTACCTAAAAGATGCTGGCCCTTCGCTATCTTAATTTATTAATGAATCCAGCATAATTTATTTGGACAGTCATGCTCACTGTGGTGGTAAATCTAATGAAATTCAGCATTAAAAAGATCATTTTTTTTACTGGTCAGTTGTTCATAAAAGTAAAGAAAAGACTGATCAGAAACTAATTCAGTGTGCTCATAGAAACAGCTAACTGACTAGTTATATTCTCTATTTTAAAGAAGTCCGTGAGCATCTTTTAGTTTTTATGAATGTTTTCAACTAATGAAAATAATAACTTGAAATCAGATATTTCCTATTTAGCAATTGTTAAATAAGTGTAAGCATTAATAAAAGAGAAATATCTACTAACTACGTTCAGTTACTGTTAGACACAATTTCAGAAATGAGTTTAAAACTGTTCAATTTGAGTTAATAGTACTCCAGTTAACAATTAACTGTTAACATTCCAGTTAACAATTAAAAATCACTGCGTAATACTTTCACTTTTAATCTCATACCACCTTTAGTCTAGTCCTGACATATTTAGGAAATCTCTTTGGGATTGATCACTGAGGAATCCTCTGGCTTGCTGTTATACCTGACTCAAGGTGCTTTTCTTAATATATCCAATTTTGACTTTCCTTACAAGAAAACCATTTCCAGCTCTGTAATTGTGAGGTCTTTCTCACCAGTGGAATAATACAATAGCAATGTATTTCAAGAATGCATAGACACCAGGGTTTCTCTTCTTTGGCCTCCTCCTTGGTAACATAGAGCTCTTAGTGCCGAACAGTTGAGTGGAAAATCCCCAAGGCTACCTTTTCTTATGCTAATGTATTTTTCTTCACTTGCCTCAATTTGCAAAATATTACTGTTAACCCCTTAGGTGTCTTCTTACAGCCTGTGAAAAGCATTCTCTTGGTTGTAGCTGCACCAAATTGCATAATGTTGTCTATTCGAGACTGGAACCCTTAAAGAGAGAAAGGGAACATAAAGGCCTTTGTGTGAATGGAGCATTTGAAGTATTCATTTTATATTCAGAGCATGAGTAGAAACAAACAATTCCTTCTGAAAAATTTCAATACTGAAGGCATGGATTTGTGATGCATTTTTCTTATTAAAAAGCAAAAAATGCACAATGCAGAGATCCATACTTGATCCTATGCCACATTATATATAGGCTTGAGTACCAATGTGAATTGTATCCTGGACTCTTTTTTTTTTTTTTTTCACTGCAGTATTTTTAAGTAATTTGAATTAGTATATTAACTTCAGCAACAGACTAAACACTGGATTTGTGAGTTTGTTGACTATGGCCCAAGTATCTCTGTTTTTTGTGGAGTATGCAAATAACTAACATATTCCATCATGTTTCTAATGTGCTTATAATAATATAACTCAAAAATCCATGTGGACAAGGAAATACAGTATACGTAGACATTAATAATACTCAATCCCACTTATTACACTAGATATTATGCTAAGTGATTTACACACACATTATCTCATTTAATCCGTTTAATAATACCCTAACGTATCATTGTTACCCCTGTGGTAGGCAGAATTCTAAGATGACACCCAAGATCATCCCTTGGTGTACACACTCCTCCCAGATATTCCATGATATTTTAATCTAGGTACTATTGTAAGGAGGTTTTGGAGGGGCAATTAAGATTCCACATCAGTTGACTTTAAGGGAGATTATCTTCAGCGGGCCTAACTTAATTGGGTGAGCTCTTTAAAAGACTGGGGCTCCAAGGGAAACAAAAGCAAAAATGAACAAGTGGGACTATATCAAGCTGAAAAGCTTCTGTACAGCAAGGGACACCATCAGTAGAACCAAAAGACACCCTACAGTACGGGAGAATATATTCATAAATGACGTATCCATAAGGGGTTGACATCCAAAATATATAAAGAACTCATGCACCTCAACAAACAAAAGCAAATAATCCAATTAAGAACTGGGCAGAGGACATGAATAGACACTTCTCCAAAGATGAAATTCAGATGGCCAACAGGCACATGAAAAGATGCTCCACATCGCTAATCATCAGAGAAATGCAGATTAAAACCACAATGAGATATCACCTCACACCAGTGAGGATGGCCAACATCCAAAACACAAACAACAACAAATGTTGGCGAGGATGTGGAGAAAAGGGAACCCTCCTACACTGCTGGTGGGAATGCAAATTAGTTCAACCATTGTGGAAAGCAGTATGGAGGTTCCTCAAAAAACTCAAAATAGAAATACCATTTGACCCAGGAATTCCACTCCTAGGAATTTACCCTAAGAAGGCAGCAGCCCAGTTTGAAAAAGACAGATGCACCCCTATGTTTATCACAGCACTATTTACAATAGCCAAGAAATGGAAGCAACCTAAGTGTCCATCAGTAGATGAATGGATAAAGAAGATGTGGTACATATACACAATGGAATATTATTCAGCCATAAGAAGAAAACAAATCCTACCATTTGCAACATGGATGGAGCTAGAGGGTATTATGCTCAGTGAAATAAGCCAAGCAAAAAAAGACAAGTATCAAATGATTTCCCTCATATGTGGAGCATAGAGCAAAGAAAAAAACTGAAAGAACAAAACAGCAGCAGACTCACAGAACCCAAGAATGGACTAACAGTTATCAAAGGGAAAGGGAATAGGGAGGATGGGTGGGAAGGGAGGGATAAGGGGGAAAGGGGGGCATTAGGATTAGCAGACATAATGTTGGGGGGAGACGGGGAGGGTTGTACAACTCAGAAGACAAGTAGTGATTCTATAGCATCTCATTAGGCTGATGGACAGTGACTGTAATGGGGTAAGTGGGGGGGACCTGATGAAGTGAGGAGTTTAGTAACCATAATGTTGCACATGTAATTGTAGATTAATGATACCAAAAAAAAAAAGATTGGGGCTCTTCCTGGCAAAGGGGATTTGAAGAATGAGAAGAATTTGACATGAGGGAGATTCTCTGTTGCTGGCTTTAAAAATGGAGGTGGGCACCTGGTAAGGAATGTGGGCAGCTTTTAGAGGCTGAGAGTGGCCCCTGGCTAACAGCCAGTAAAGAAATGGAATCTCAATCATACAACCACAAGGAACTGAAATCCACCTGACCCCATGAACTTGGAAGAAACCCCAACCTCAGACGAGACCACAGCCGCAGCCAGCACCTTGATTTCAGCCTTGTGAGGCCTTAGCAGAGATCGCAGCCATGCCTTCCCTTCTGTAAGGACTTCTGACCTACTGAACTGTGGGCTCTGTGCTAAATGGGTGTTGTTTTAAGCTGCTAAATTTGTGGTACTTTGCTACACCCAGTAGAAAACTAATATAATCCCCATTTTATAGATGGGAAAACAGAGACATAAAAAGCAGTAGACAGACTAGCATGCAAAGAGAGAAAAGGGGAAAATGAAAGGTTCTTCAATTGGCTACTTTTCTTGTAATTCACATTCAGTTTTTCCCTAAGGCCCCAGAGATTTGCCCTCAAAATCGATATGATGCTAGTTGCCTCATTTCTTCTCAGAGAGAAGGCAGAATATCTTACTTTTTCACCATACTTCTCCAGGGAGATGAATGTTTTCCTTATTCATTCTATAACCCAAGGTACACCAGAATGTGGAAATTGTTAGGATCTGTGACAAGTGACCAACTATTCTGCGATTAGCCCCTCATCCAGAAGTGGTTGATGACCTCTAGCAAGGTCTTAAATCTGAGCTGGATGCACAGTTATGAAATATAATCAAGTGCCTGTTTTGTAAATGTTCTCACCCTTTGGAGTTTTCTAATGTGTTGGCACAGTTGTTAATTCAAAAGTTAAAAAGTGTGCTTCTCCAAGGTTAATTGTCCAATTAGCTTTACAACACAGAATTATGGGAAGGGTGGTAGCTCAGGCATTGTGAACAGTAACAGTATAAGTTTCAGTGAAAAAATAAGTGATAAATAGTCTTCAAACAACTATTGGAGGAGCTGGGGGTAAAATAATTCTCAATCTAAGGCACACTTAAAAATTCTCTCCTTCAGCTTGGTCTCTCTCAGCAGGGACAGTGTGTGAGACAAGAAGCCAGCTCAGTCTCCACTGCCCATCACCTATAGATAATTATCTAAGTCATGCTAAGCACTAGGAGAAGTGGTATTGCTGTTGTTACTACAAAGTCAAATAAAACAGATCTCAGAGTTCAAGCTGTTTAAAGCCATTTGGAACGTGGCTGGGACTGTGAAGTCCAATTGCTGACAGTAGTCATGCTAAAACTTCAACAACGCAAAGAAATTTTCCTATGACTTCTTCCCCAGCTGAAGGAGCTCACATGTATTCCGAGAGCATTTATTTCTGGTGCCATATGCTTTGTGCCCAGAGATATAGATGGAACCACATAGCAAGGGCCTCCTATATGTAATGAATTGTTGTCAATTTGCTCAATTAAGATTTCTTGACATTCTAGGTTCAATCCTGAGAAAGGAATAGATATCTCTGGATAGGTAGTCTCATTTGCTATGCATTCTAGACATTTGTAGCAACACTGCTGAGGTACTCTGGGAGGCATGCATATGAACAGTAGGGAAAACCGTAATCCTAAATTTATAATGACTTTAGAATTTCTCCCCAAAATCTTAAAAAGCCAGGATAAATGCTGGATTTAGAAAACAGTTGTCCTGGTATTTCAGCCACCTGTCCTTGGGATATTAGATCTCACATGGGTATCAGAATTCCTTGACAGTGTATGTTAAGCAGCCTAACCCAAGGGTTAAAATAAACCACAGGTCTACCAGAACCCATTCTAATTTATACCGTCTTTTCTTAGCTTTGTATCTCCCTATCACCATCAAATAATATTTGTTGCAAACCTATGGCTTATGCTTGATTACTAACTTTAAGAAGTATAATTTTTTTAAAAAGGTGATGTTTACATTTAGACACATACTCAAGATGTTAGACTAAGTCCGACAAAAGTTAGTAACCACCATGGTATATTTTTAGCCTTCCTTAATTAAGGAATAAAATCATTATGCTGGAAATTACACTAACTTCTTTTTCTTCTTTCTCTTCACATGTCCACATCCTAACAGAAAATATGAAAATTAGGATGTACTTTTTCCCAATTCACCAATAATTAAGTATACAGTCACCTCAACAAGCTGCCGAAAGCCCTGTGTATAGGGACAGGTAATGGGATGCCCAGTAAAGATGTGGAGTGGCAGAGCCTCTCACTACTGAGAAGAGACACTTCCCACCCCAAACACATCATTCTTCATGGAACTGATCTGAACACAGCGCGGAGAGTGCGAATCAGTGACACACACCTCCCTTGCTGCTTTCACAGCCTGTTAGAGAAAGGAAGTATTAAACGTAAATTTAATTTTGGGAAGTTCAGCTGCAGGTAAGATTTTATAAGGAAATAAGTTCCTTCAGTTTATTTGAAAGATCCTACAAAGCTAAGTTTTGTAAACTGGGGAAAATACATCTGCGTATAAGGAAGTTAATGGTATTAATGTTATTTTCAAGAAAAAGGATGTTATTTAACCTCCTCAGCCAAGTTTCTCCTCCCGCACAGATGGTCGGCATTAGCACTCCCTCACTACAGGCTTCCCGTGGTGTCAGAAAATGCATTACTTACATAGCAGTTAGGGATGAAAGGTGCTAATGTAATTATTATTATTATTATTATTATTTGCTATTATTAATATACAATTATATGAGCAACATTATGGTTACTAGACTCCCCCTATTATCAAGTCCCCACCATATACTCCATTGCAGTCACTGCCCATCATAATTATTTTTATATTAAAGCACAAACTGTTAGGATGTAAATAACTCTAAGAAGTATGAAGTGAGAGCTAAACACATGCCCATCTGGGAAAGAACAGCAGCAATCCTAAATGTGCCTAATTTTAGAGAAATTTTGCTTTTAGAACTTGATGGAAAAAGGAAGCTTTGTTATTTCTTAAAAACATCTGTATTGATAATAACACCTGGAGATTAGGAGTGTGAGTTCTTAGGAATTTTAATGAGACTGTGATTTGTCCAAATGAACCCACAGGTAAATGAGAAATTTGGGGTGAAAAACAGCCAGAAATTCTGAAGTAGGTGATTAGTGGAATTCTGAAGTAGGTGATTAGTGGTCTGCATACTGATCAGCTCCGCATTAGCAAGACTTCTTTCTTCTTTCCAGGTGAATTTGAAATTTTTCCAGGACACTGTTGTGTGAAGGTGACAGTTTGGAAGAACATAGGAGGTTAGGACAAGGAAAGAAAATGTGGGTGGGGAGACCTCACTGTCGTTTTTTTTCCCCATAATGCCAAAGATGGTATCTGATGATAAATATTGAAGCACTGTAGAGAGCCTGTTAAATAGAAATTTAAAAATAGCTATTGTTAAGCTGTTTCTTATGGTAAACATGTGGGTGACATCTATGAAGAGCTCATTTAAAAATAATAAGTGATGTCCATTGTTTGCAAATGAGGCAGAATGGGATGCTGGGAGGAAACTGAGGGAACCATGCAGAAAGGGTGCAGGACTTACAAGGGAAGCCTCCTGGAAGTGACTGCAGCCAGACTCTGCCTTACAGAGAAGATCACACAGATGTGCATGGTGGCTCCAGTCTAATGCTCTGACTTCACTTTCTATCATTTTATCTCATTCACACTGCACTTGAATTCATGGCCTGGGTTAAAATCCTGGCTGCATCATCTACTTACTGTGCACCCTCACCCAAGAAGCCTCACCTGCCAATTCCTCGGTGTCTTCATCTGTAAAATGGAAATAATCTGAGTACCTTCCCCACATAGTAAAGACTGTCAATGGCAGCTCTTTCTAGGTTTACTGTCTCTAAATTAATTTACAGAGAGAAAAATGTCTAATGTAGCAAAAACCTTGGATCGGCTTATAAAACAGCCATCGAGAAACTCAGTGTCTCCTCAGAAGTCTGTTGAACTGCCCCTAAAACTGTCACAAAGAAGGCAGTATTTCATAATGCTGGAATTTGTGGCATTTAAAAATGAGGCAGAAGTTTCAAAGCCTGGAAGACTTGACTTTTTATTATACCATACTGAATCACATATAAATGTATTGATGGGTTCTCATATTTCTTATTATCTTCTATAGATTTTTCAAGTCATTGGACTACATGATATATGGGTTGTAGTATATGTTATGATTAATTGATTTAATATTTGAGATCACACCTATAAAGAATTAGGCATCAAGTCCAGTGTTTCTGCGAGAAAACCAAAGGTCTGAAATCATCTGGTCACGAGGTCAGAGCAGAGCAGACAGTGGGCATCAGGCAGCCAGCGACACGGTGGAGGTTTGGGTTAAAGACAGGCCAGGAGGCAGGAGACACGCTGAGCTGTGAAGCAGTGAGAAAGGCCCCTCTGCTTAGCATGGGGGGAGCCAAAGGGATTGTTTTAATCGTCTCCATGTATTCTTGCAGAAACAACACAGAAGGTTTGGCAGAGACCCAATCCATAAAAGAAAAAAAAAAAGGAATGTGCTGCTCTTAAATCTGAGATAAGAACAAAAGCACTGATCTATACTCGTTTATATGCACATGTATTATTATTATGGCACTCTAGCCCACATGAGAGCGAGTAGGAAATAGCTAAACACAAAAAATCCAGAAAAGAAACCAGATACTGTGATTTTTACTGACCTCTGTGATGTAGGGAAAATTTTCAGGTGTCCTTTAGCCTGGAAATTATTATCTTTCTACTGAAATTCAGATGATTACAGACCCTCGCCTAGTGCCCTAAACAGCGGGAAGCAGCAGCCCTGGGCCTTTTACCGAGAATCTGCTGCGGTGTCTAAGCTTGCTTAGCTGCCAGTCTTCTGCAAACCTGGAGCAGTAATTAGGAAGAACAACTGTTCAGGCTATAAAACCAACTAGATGAAGGTTTGTGCTTAAAATCAAAGCTCTGAGCAACTGCAGCAAGACCCAAGGAGGAGTCTCTGAAGTTAGGCTGAGACAAAGTTCCGTCCTGATAGGGCCGACTATGGCCCAGGGTGGCGGAGCCGGGCGGCACAGGCGGTAAAGGCAGGGCGCCAGACCTAGCAGGAGGCAGGCGGAGACATTTCCACGTTTACCCCACACCAGGAATTCACCAGCTCGCCGCTGAGGGGGGTGTGAGTTAATGCCATAGGAGCTCATAGTGTTTGTAACTAGAGCTGTTTTTATGCGCGGAGTGTGTGTGCATGTATCAGCTCAAATGTCACCTCATGGCAAGTCTTACTGAGAAGGAGCTGCCTGAAGCGGGTGCATGATGAAGAACTTGGCCCAGTGTCAGGCTAGACTCACAAGATCCTACTGCGTGTGCCTCCCAGGCGGCCGGGGAGCCGGGCACTGGTCGCGGAGGGGCAGCGGGTGCTGACAAATCTCCGGCCTGAACTGGAGGGTAAATTATATAGGGTTCTTTGCTGATACGTGGAGCCATTCTCAGTGAACCTTTTCGTTCTCACTGTCAAGTTCTAGTCCAAGGAATCCTTCAGGATATTTTTAAAGATTATCTGAGACAGGTAAACGCTTGATACAATTACTGTCAAAATGCCAGAGCCAAGAAAGTACACCGGGTGATGGGCAACGGGCCCTCGCAGCCTGTACCGGACAAGACCAGCTTCCGAGTGACCCACAGGGCAGGGAGCAATCATGGCCTTGCTCCCCTCGGGCCCGCAGGAGTCAGGAAGACAGGGCTACTCAGCTGAGCCGCGATTTAAGGCTGCCTGTGAAATGTGAGGAGAAGACAGAATAAATACCTTTCTGGAAGGCTACCTCGTGGCTGACGTCTCGTTTGGAGTCACAGCGTGCCTCAGAGACCACAGAATGCTTCAGTGCATTCTGATTTGAGCAGACAGATGTGTTTTTAAGTTGAAGTAGAAGAAGGAAGAGAAGCTGTACACGCTCAAGATGGGCAGATTGCAGGCTGGGCACAAAAGTAGGGCGATCCCCAAAGAGCAGCAACAGGCAACGAAAGTTCTGGGCTCTGTTCAAACCACCTGCCTCACTTTTGGGCTGTACTCTTTTGTTGGTGGCCAGTTTTGATACTTAATCACATTTCTGATCTTCATCTTTACTAAGGCCTAAATAGCACACAGTTGAAGAACTGGAGCACTTTTTTGTTTAACTAATGCTGAGTGCATTAAATACGATGACCGACCACTGACGCTGGACCCTGGATGCCGGCCACAGGGCAGGCAGTGCGCTCTGTGTGTTCCTCGTGCTCTCATATTTATTCCTCACCAACAATAATAATATTAAACACAGAGAGTGCTTGATATATGCCAGGCACTGTTTCCAGCACTTTACAAATATTAACTTGCTTGATGTTTACAACAGACCGATGAGGTAAATACCAAGATTCATAATGAAGAAACTGAAGCACATGGTTAAGGAACTTGGCCTAGGCCACAGCTAGGAATAGGCAGAACTAGAACAGCAATTCAGGTGACCTTATGAAGTGGGCTCTTGAAACACCATCATGTGGAGGAGGGAGCAGAGCCACAGAGAGGGGCCTCAAGCCGAGGTACTCAGAGTCGGGATTTGAACCCGGGTCTCTCTGACTTCAAAGACAGCTCCAGCCACTTTCCTGTACTGCTGTAGGCTGGGCCAGAAAAAGGTCTTTCCTTCTGCAACCCATGCTGGATGAGGTTGTATTATATTGGTTTAAGAACTTGAGGAAATCCAGTTATTGTATCATTGATACATGTTCAATTTTCACATAATGCCAAGGCCTGCCTGGAAAAAAAAAAAAGGTCTGAATTCTCAGATTTTACTTCTAAAATTCCCCAAGCTCTCTTTTGTTTCAGAGGAGACTGTGAAGGCTCATGTCTACAACTGCATCACCAAAAGGAAAAAAAGACAAGGGTTCTAAAAGCCCGACTACGTACCCTGGGCTACCTGATTCAAAGGCATTATCCACACAGTGGAGTTTAAAGATCTAGGACTCATTTTTTTAGATTCCTGGATGATGTCCAGCACAGGCATCTTCCTTCACACTACCCACTCCTACAGCAGCGCTAGGATGGGGGAAGTGTGTGTGAATATCACAGCATCACTGTGGATCTGAATACCTTCCAAAGCCAAATGCGGATGTTTCTGGATTACCCATGGCTTCACATTCTTCACGCCTCTCCTCTCAGGCATTAAAGGGACTAAATGGGAATGATGGTGGCAAGTCCATTTATTCACACATTTATTTTTCTGCAAAACTCAAACCCCTTTCTTCCCAATGACAGATTAGGAACATGACATTTTCTATGGAAGCCAGCTCAGAAAGAATTCAAATGAAAAAATGGTATGCTATGAGGAGCATAAATTTAAGAGCAATACCTTGATGTGAAAGCCAGTCTCAAGCCTTGTTTTGTTGATAAAGTCATACTCTGGTATTCCCCAACCAATTCCACCAACATACTCATGTTTGTATTTTGCTGGTAAGCTTCTGTTTGAGGCAGGCCTCCATAAATATCTGAGATCTCCAGTTTTCTGCAATGCCAGGTGCTTTTCTCCTATGTAGGAAGTGTGCTGATGAACTTTAGGTAGGTGATCCTTTATATAATCTGGGCCTTGAAAAGACAGAAGAAAATACTTAAAGAAAAATTTCCACACCTTATTCTAAGATGCTTTCATTTCTAATGTGGAAATAATAATAGCTAATGAGTACATGTTATTTACTTTTCTCTAGGTGCTTTTATAAGCCTTTTAGACATGTAATTCAATTAACCCTTATAATAATAAAATGAAATAGATAGTATTATTTTCCCCAGTTTTGGGGGAAGAAAATGAGGCACCAAAAGATTGGTTACAGAGTCATTGCTAACAAGCTTTTCATTCCCTGACAGGCTGTCTCATTGGTTGGGCTCTTAATGTTCCCACTACCCTGCTTTGTTTATAATCAACCTACACAGACATGTTTTGTGTACTAAAATCCTCACCCATGCCACATTTGCAATAGGCCTTCAGACATTGGGGTATTTGAGCTAGATAGAAAAAATCCTGAAATGAGGGTTAGAAAATTCCCCAAATGTATCAGAAGGAATTGGAAAATGCACAAGATTGTCAGATGAGAAGGACAGCTTGCATGAGATGATGGCTAAAGGCAGGGGTAGTTAATAAATATCGATATTTTAAATGTAAGGTGATAAACAAAAAGCAATCAGTGAATTGTGGAAGTGGGCGTGTCTTGCCAATGGGTTTCATCCCCAGGCAAGTTCGCTACGGATTCAATGTGACCAAAGAAATTGACAGCAAAACGTTCTTGGGGTGAAAGGGTTATACCCAACTTTATTTCCACGGTGGCAGGTCAGTCACTAAAATCCCATTCACTTACAGAGAGTCTGCATGCAGCAAACTGGTCTCTGCCTCTGGGCCCCTCTGTCTGCACAGCCATCCTCTGGGCCTCTCTGCACAGTCGTCCTGCACAGCCGCCCTCTCTGGGCCTCTGTCCTCCATGCTGCCACCACTGCAGCCTCTACTCCGCTCTCCTGAAGCCTCGCAGCCGTGCCACAGTGTCACGTGCCCAGAGCACTGGGGGGAGCTCTTTATATAGAGTCAACAGCCATGTATTGCCCACAGGTGTGCAGTGAGCTAGTTAATCAGGGCCAGTTGAGAATCCTGGCCACAGGAACTCTCATTTTATCCACAGGGCGAAACAAGCAAAAAATAAGAGATGGTTCTGGCAAAGGATCAATTAAATAAACTTGGTATTGAAAGTGGATGCTGTGAAAGTGTAAAGAGGAGATAAGACTTTTGGGAAGAATGGTCCTGATTAAAAATAGAAAATGGGCTGTTGGCCCAGGACAAGTTTCAGGAGTCCCAGAGCCAAAACAGTGCAGGATTGTGGGCAGATTGGGGACGCAAAGAAGGGACTTCATTCCTGCTACCAAAGCTGACTGAAGACCTTGGAGGCAGAAGCTGTGCTATGGTCACAATGTCACCTGGGTGCCTCGGGCCCTGTGGCCCCTTTCATTTTGCTCTTGAATCAGGGAGCTCAGCTTTTGCAGAGAGCATGGTCGAGCTAGGGCTTTGAGCACAAACTCCAATGCATTGTCCATATGGGAACAAATGCATGCTTAGGAAAGAGCCCAAGCTTCCCAAGGAGGCCGAAAATGTAAGAAATCTCTCTGCAGACAGGTGGTTTGACAGGTGTTTTCACAACTTCCTGATCACCATCAGTCCCCATGATGCACGGAGTGTTCACTGTGGCTAATTTCCTTTGATGAAAACACTGTGGCTTCAATTTTATTTGTTTCAAGTTTTCACTTAGGTGTAACTGCTTTGGTAAAGTATAGAATGGCCAGAGCGTGGAAAACTGTTTTCTCTATCAGTACGACAGGTATTGAGTTCTCACCTGTCGTTAGGAAATACTTGCAAGCCCCTCTGAATAGGATGAAATACAGAAAAACTGTTCATCTTGCTGGAATTTCAGTGTATGTTCAGGCCAGTGTTTTCCCAAATGATTTTTCAAAGGCTGCTCCCAAAGTGCAGCATGAAGATACATGTATGTGGGGGTGGGAGTGCTCCATGGCCAGATACCTCTGGGAACGCTGCTCGCTGCGTTAGCCTTTTAGACTTGCACAGCGTGTGAGAGCATATTAAAAGTTCTGAGAAGTCCAATGGCAACTAGGCTTGTTTAAAATTATGTAACCCAGAATTCCCCAAATTTATTTAAAAATGGATCTTTTTCCCCACTGGGTCAATATACACATCCTACAGACAGCAGCAGATCTGGGGAAATATTGACCCTCTGCAACATTTCAGCGATCATGAACAGTTTGCCATCACTACAGACGTGAGAGCAGGTACTCATCTGTGGTTAGTTCCCTTGTCTCTCTGCGGGCTGCAATCAATTTTTTAACCGAGCCATTACTTGACAGTTAAGCCAAAGGCAGCTCGTTTTAGACAGTGTAGTGGAAAGTGCACGTGCTCTGCAAACCAAGAGCTGGCAGAGGAGGCCAATCAAGGTTCTCTGTGGCTTTAGTCCGGCCACTGGGCTTGACCCCCATCTCCTCATCTGTGCTTTAGAAATAGCGTGAGGCACAGAGATTCCTGGGAAGACTGCGGCCTGGCTGCAAAGCTGACTCTTCCACTCGTGAAGCCAGGCAGGCTGGATATCCCAGTCCCATGCGGGCCCCACATTCACAGCAGATCTCTGAGAGCCAGCTGTGTCCACCTAACCAAAAGAGCAAATATCACTACTCAGTCGGCAACAGGCGGAGATGCAGTTTCCCTCCTGAGACCAGTCCACGACGTGTGGCTCTGCGTGAACACTTTTTGCTTCTCCCAAACCTCACGTCATCCAGACCCTAGATTCTACGGTCCATCTGCTTCCCTGCTTCAAAGCAAAACTTCCAATTCGTATCCAATTTATGGTCTCTTTATTTTTCTGTTAACAAGTACCATCTCTGTTTGACTATTGTTGCTATATCCGTGAGGGTGCTCCTAGCTTTTTTTTACCCTATGGCAAGTGTTGCCAAATCTGTCACCTTTTTTCCCCAAACTCCAGCCCTCCTTTGCCAACCTGAAGTTGGCAGCTTCTGGTTAATAAAACCCTCACGTGCCCATCTTCTTTGGAGTTCTCTTTCATATCTGAAGACCAACTCTTAAAGGACAACTCGTAGCTGTAATGCTTAAATGGAGCTGCTCGGTGCCGGCCAGTCAGACCTAACTCTTCCTCCACTGTGATAGCCGTGTTACAATCGGGGAAGGAGATGTACTTCCACTAAAACTGTACCAGGCTTTTCATGGGGCCACATTTCTCCAGCTTCCTGCCCTGGAAAAGCTGATTTCAAGGGCAGTAGGCAGATCCCAACTCCCCTCTTCCCTGTTCTCACGTCCAACATTACTTGCTCATTTGTGTCTGAAGTTCTAAAGCTACAGTTAAGGATGTGCTTTTGAAGCTGAACTACTGTGGGTTCAAATCCTGTCTTTGTCTTGTGCTCATTTGGTGACAGAAAATTATTCGGCCTCTGAGATTTAGGGTTCTCATCTATAAAATGAGAATAGCCAGCCCTGTCTTGTAGCCTTGCTGGAAGGAGAGGAGAGAATCAATTTTATTTAAAGAAATGCTTAGCTGAGGACCTAGCATATAATGTGTTGTTAATATTATTATTAGTGTCTTTTCTTCTGTTTTATTTGTTCAGTTTTTCCTTTTAATTTGATGCTTACCTATTACATTTTTAAGAATATATTTTAGGAGCTTTCACTGATGAATGATGTATTCCTTATTGTGAATAAACTGCAAATCCTTTCCTGAGTGTTCTTCTAGATCAGGGTTGGCAAACTTTCCCTGTAAAGGGCCAAAGAATGAATATTTTTGGCTTTGAGGGACATACAACCTCTGTCTCAACTACTCAGCTCTGCACTGTAGAGCAAAAGCATGCATAGGCAGTATATAAACCAATGAGCATGTCTGTGTTCCAGTACAACTTTATCAACATTTAAATTGCAATTTCATGTAATTTTCATATATTTCAAAATGCTATTCTTCTTTTGCTTTTTCCCACAAGTAATTGAAATGTAAAAACCATTCTCTGCTCACAAGCCCTACAAAAATAGGTGGCAGGACAAGTTTGATCCAGAAGCCGGTTTGCCAACCTCTGCTCTAGATGGTGGGAGGATGATGGACACTGAGGAACAGACAGATGAGAGGCTGGAAGGGACACAGACAGGTGAATCCGGGAGGTTTTCCAGCAAACTTCACCTGTTAACAACATTTTAATAGGACCCAGCCATGGCACATGTTAATAAAAAAAAAAAACAGAAAATTCCATCTCTGAAGAAAATGTCTCTTTCTGACCTCTTGTCTTATTTAACTCATTCACTCATCCATTCACTCTTTCACTAATTTATTTATTCAACAAAAATTTATTGAACTAAATGTCAAGCACTGTTCTGAGTGCTGGGGATGTGAACAAAGCAAAAACCCAGCTTTCATGGAGCTTATATTTTTGTTGAGAGGCAAGTAGTAAAAATAAACAACCTTCATTAATTTTCACCTAGCTTATCACGATAACCTCCTAGCTAGTCTTGGCTCTAGTTTCTCTACTTTCCAGGAGTGATCTAAAACTCAGATATCTCCTCTTCTACAAAACAGGAAACTGTTTTCTTCAGCGCTTAGAAATTTTTTCATCCAGATTTCTCAGGATTGCTGACTAGTGTCTTCATAATCTATATGTACTTTATTGATTCTTACTTTCCTTTACCTTTTCTCCTTTTCCAAATGCATCTTTCAAAGCTTACTGGGAGTGTTGCCTTTTCTGGAAAACAACCCTAATCCCCCCAAGTCAAAATTAGACACTCAGCATGCTGTCTTCACATTAGAGTCTAATTTTGTTTATTTTTATCCTATATTTATTGGATCTTCTCTATTTGTAAGCTCTCAGAGGGTAAAGGCTACATGTTATTTCCCTCTGTAAACTTTTTAAATTAAAATATAATTGACATAGAACATTGTGTAAGTTTAAGGTCTACAACAATATGTTGATCTGATACATTTATACCTTGTAATATGATTGCTATTGTAGTAAAAAGCACCTCTATCATATCACATAATTATCACTTTTTTAGTGATTAGAATAGTTAATATCTAGTCTCTTAGCAAGTGGGATGATAATAATACAATCTTTCTGTGTGTGTGTGAGTACACAAGCCTGGTCTATGACATTTCTGTAAGTATAATAATAATACAATCTTGTCTCTACTCACTATACTGGGCGTTAGATCTCCAGGACTTATTTACTATCTCTCCTATCCTCCCACCCAAAAAAACCTTGGTAATCAACATTTTTCTCTGTTTTTATGAGTTGGGATTTTTCAGATTCGACATATAAGTGATATCATACAGTATTTGTATTTTTCTGACTTTCTTACTCAGGACAATGTTTTCAAGGCCCATCGGTGCTGTTCAACAGCAAGATGCTCTCATGGTTGAATAATATTCTGTTGCATTTGTGCATATATATAAAATCTCTATAAACTCTTAACTGCCAGCACAGTGCCTTGAACATACTAAGTCCTTAACAAATATGCATTGATTGCTAAAGTGAATTGTTTGTTGAATGAATGAATTAAATAATTCCATCATAAGGCTGGAAGTATATAAAGTCATACTGAAAGAGAAGCAAGGGCTTCTTTAAATACCTAAAGAGAAATCTAATATCCAGAACTGCCTTAAATCCTCTGATTCTGGACTTTATGATATGACATGTAAAGGTAAAGTCAGAAGAACAATTGCTTTTCACAACATTTATTTTTTTTTAATAGTTAGAGGCAGAGAGAAGGATGAGAGTTCATGGTAATATTACTTCACTTTACAATACTGCCTCATGAGACCAATTCTCCACTTCACTGGCCAAAATGAACATATCAAGGAAATAAATCAAAAAGAATCAAGTGGAACATGGAAATGTTCTTAATAAGTTTTTTGTTGTTGTTGTTGTTCTTAATAAGTTTATTTGAAATATTTGTTGAAAATACAGGCATAAATTGGCCGTTGCATATACAATGCACAGAACAACTGGGCTGATTGGCAGGAATCGTGCAAAGGCAAAGGTCAGAGGGGGTGGTGAGAATGTGAAACTATGATTTGGGCTCTCATAGACACATCTTACATGTGTATATGGGGAAAGAGAGGATATGATGTTAGATATTGATTATTGCAACAGCTAATGCAGAAGTTCCAACAATTACCACAGAATGGACTCATAGACGAGAAATTTCAATCCAGTTTTTGCAATTACACAATAGGTTTAACCATTGAACACACTGAATGGTTCAGTTCATCAGATTTCTGAAGGAGCCAAATAAACATCAGGCAGAAACATCCTTTCTACATAATTTGATCTTTTCTCAAAGAATAAACTTGTGGGAAATCTGAAAATATTAAGGGCAGCTTCCAATAAACTCATGGGATTCCTGTGTCAATCAGGTAACTTATGTGCTGATTATAAATACAATTATAAATTGGAATTCAGTTATAAAGAACTCCAGCATTTACTTGTTAGTTTTCACAATTCAACCAATGGTTCAGCTGATACATTGGCACCCTGCTGTGTATCTGGTGCTCAGTAAGTGTGAACAGTAAGTAGTTAATATGACATGGCCTCTGTTTTTCTGGGTTTTCATATGTTGAGTTATTTGTGCCCCCCAAACTCATATATTAACTCCTACGGATCCAGAGTGATGGCGTTTGGAGGTGGAGCCTTTGGGGGGTGATTAGGTCACGAGGGTGGCGCTCTTATGAATGAGATTAACACCTTATAGAGACCCCAGGGAGCCCCTCGCCCCTTCTGGCATGTGAAGTTACACCAAAAACGGCCATCTATGAACCAGGAAGTGGGCTCTCAGCAAACACCGAATCTGCTTTTACCAGATGCCTTGAACTTGGACTTTCCAGCCTCCAGGACTGTGAGAGATAAATTTCTGTTATTGGTACTTTAGTAGTCCAAATGAACTAAGACACCATCCAATCTAAAGCACACGATGTTCACCTCATTTAGGAAACATTGCTTTCATGACAGACATTCACTGAAACTTTAAAGTAGTTTGGTCTGTGTCTCATGTGGGTGCTTAGGTTTCCTACCGGTCCCATGAGAGTCTTGTCTCTTCGTTTGTCAAGCAACCCATTGGCAGGTCCCCTTAGGGACTTGAACTGTCTTCTATTTACTTTGTAATTTCCAGAGCCTTGCAGGCCGTACAATGCACTACGCAAATGCTTGCTAATATTTGTTGAAAGAATGTCGACTTTATCATAAAAGTTGCCGATGTAGTCCAAAAAAATGAAATTCCATATTCCTCCTGATGAGTACAGAAAGAAGGCAGGATCTAAAGTTTTGTAAACATCTCTGGACTTTTTCTTGGAAAATAAAACTGTCAGTCTCATCTTGACAAAACTTTACAACCAAGTGATTTTCCTCATGTTCATCTAGCCTGAAGGGGAAATCGAAGTAGATAATAATAAATAGGTTTCATTGTTTT
Organism: Smutsia gigantea; assembly: GCA_032199065.1. Classification (NCBI taxonomy): domain Eukaryota; kingdom Metazoa; phylum Chordata; class Mammalia; order Pholidota; family Manidae; genus Smutsia; species Smutsia gigantea. The sequence continues at coordinate 94,340 of JAVSCE010012286.1, forward strand.
GGTTTGGTTTTTTGCTCGGAATTTCCTAGTATAAATGTGCATAAAATAGTCAGTTTTATTATAAGGAACTCTTTACCATTCAGGGTGACAGGCTGTAGATGTTCCCATGGAAAATGATATAAAGAAGATTTGTGTATATAGAACTAAGAAAAACCTATTAGAGTTCTGTAATGGGAAATTCATCGCAAATGGATTAAATTATAAGGAAAATTATTATGCCATATAATAAGATCTTCTGAGGTATGAGGAATCGGAGGTTGCATAAGCCAGTAGTTCAGTGGTGTCTTCAGAAACACAGGTTCTTTCTGTCTGTGAGCGCTGAGTCCTCAGGGCTGATTGCTTTCAGGCTCCCAGGAGCGTATCACAGTTGCAGGTATCGTGCAGATACCACAATGCCCAAGAAGGGGTGTGTGTGTTTCACTGGTGGAAAAGCCTTTCTTAGAAAGCCCCAGGTGAATTCCTCTCTCATTTTATTAGCCTATAAGTCATTCATCTCTTCCTAAAACCAAGCATTGTCAACAGGATTGGGATTTCAGTGTCTTGGTTTGGATGAATCAGGGTTTAACCTTGAGTCATGGGAGGCCAGGGTGGACACCCCAACAAAATAGAGGCCTTCTAGAGGGGAAGCAAGGTGTGTCGGCCTTTGAGTTATCTGCTACAAAGCACACAGGGAAATGTTTCTTACAGAAGGAAAAAAAAAAAGAAATCACACTTGTATAATGCACCTTGTCACTGCTTTCCAATCTACTTTTCAGACCACACCCAAAATTATTTAAAATCACTAGTTTAGCCTCCTTTGGTTCTTGATCACAAGCTAAGTTATATGTTGATTGGTGTTTATGCTCCCATACTTGAAGAAATAATAAGAAATGGAGGCAGTCACGGGTTCTGTTGAAACTCATCTTCACAAAATGTGAGGGAGAGACAGCAGTTGGTGGGGCTCCCCTCGGTTCATACCTTTTAGTTAGAGCAGAGGTTGGCAAACTTTTCTGTAGTGGGCCAGAGAGTAAATGCTTTAGTCTTGAAAACCGTACCATTTCTGTCACAACTCCTCAACCCTGTTACTGCAGCGCAAAAGCAGCCATAGACAATATGTAATATGGTGTACCTATGTTCCAGTAGAACTTTTTATGGACACTGATATTGGAATTTTGTATGATTTAATGTTTCATAAACTATGCTTTAAAATTTTTTCAACAATTTACAAAGTTAGGGACCACTTTAGCTGTACAAAACCGGGTGTCAAACCAGATTTGGCCCATGGGCTGTAGTTTACCAACCCCTGGCCTAGAGTGTGTCTCTACTTGCCTTTTATCTTGCATCTCCTCTATGTATACTGTAGATAGGAAGCTTCTGTGTTAGGGTCAAATAGTTGGTTACATTACTGCAAAAATATTGCATTTAAATGTACTATTTTGCATGAGAGTTAACTTTACATTTGTACAAGTCCCTGTAGAAAGTGTTGTTTTATTCTACTTTAATCATGTTAGTTTGACCCCATCTCATTTCTGACTTTGTGATAATTTATTTTCTTATTATGTGAGTCGTGTAAGTGACCAGTGAGGAAATGCAAGTATAGTTAACCTGAAAGTGCAAATAAAAAATTGAAAAGTGGTGTGGGATACTAAATTACACAGATAAATTGAAGATAATAACATTAGGTAAGAATTACACTGGTTTTACCCACACTGGAAAGAGCTGAGAGGGTATACATAGCTCCATTAGGGCTCTGAGTATTGATGGTAATTGCTGCCTAATTCAAAAAGAAGAGCATAACTAACACGGTGAGTGGAAATAGATGCTCAAGCTATGGGGCTAAGGATTGTAAAATGTACCATCGACTTAACACCAGGTTTGCATCAAAAAAGAAAGAAAAAAAATGTCACCACTTTAAATGTAGGCATTGATAGTAAAGCACATCACTATTACAGATAAGTCAAAATGTAATTTATGAAAATAACACTCTTTAGCCTAGTGAAATACGACAATTACCTTCTCTATTCCATGGATAAACAGTACATCAGGAAAAGATTGTCTATTTCGAGATGGTAGTAAGTGACTTCAATTTAGACCAGGGCAATTTAGACTAGTAAGTGGTATTTCTCAAAAAATTATATAATAAGCAAGTAAAAATGGTTGCAAGTATGCTATAAGTTCGGATCACTGAGAAATGTTTAATTGTAAAAAGCAAGTAAGCAGTAATCAATAGATAGGTACCCTTTACAATTTTTGTATCTCTTGTATCCTTCCCTACTTAGGCAGCCGGAGGACTGGCTGTACTCCAGATAGTTAAGAGGGTTGAAATAAAATGGCTTCCTGTTTATTCCAAGAATGCACTGCATTATGCTTCCACACTTTACTTTTAAAATGGATTTGTGAACAGGGGAAATATTAGACTCTGAAAGCCACATGAGAGCAGAGCTATATAAATTATGAATTAATTTAAATTTCCTTATCAGTTCACATCTGAACATACTTGTTTTGGGGATTTGTTTTTCTATCCCTGTGACCAAACATTTTCTTCTAGAATCAACTTGGTATATACTAGAAAGAGCGTCTGGACAGGGAAACGGCTATTGGGATCTTGTCTTAGCCTTGCTGTCATTGGCTGAGAGGACGTGGGAAGTCATTTCATCTTCCTTGGCATTTCTTGTTTTTTTCCAACAACTTTTTGAGGTGTACCTGACGTACAATGAAGCGCATGTATTTAAAGTGTACAATTTGTTATGTTTCACATTTGTATACACATATAAACAACATAGCCAGATAAATGCAGGATATTCAGTTAAATTCAAGTTTCAGATAAACAATGAATCATTTTTTTAGTATAGGTATGTTCCAAATATTGCATGGCACATACGCTAAAAAATGTAAGACACTCTTTATCTGAAATTCAAATTTAGTTGGGCATCCTGTATTTTCACTGCTAAATCTGGCAACCCTATCTATGAAATATCACCACAATCAAGAAAAACACTTATCACCCAAAACTTTCCTCATGCCACTTTGTAAATCCTGCATTTCCCCACTTATCTTTCTGTTACTATAAATTAATTTGCATTTTCTAAAATTTTGCACTGTCTTTTGTCTAGCTTCTTACATTAAGCATGGTTTTGAGGGCATCGTTATTGTAACATATGCCGATAACTTATTCCTTTTTATTGCTGAGTAGTAGCTTGTTGTATGGATATGCAGCCGTCTGCTTATCTACTTACCTGCTGATGGACTTTGGGTTGTTTTCAGTTTTAGGTTGTTACAAATAAAGCCACTATGGACATTTGTGTACAGGTCTTTGTGTGGACATGTGCTTTCATTTCTCTTAGGTAAATACCTAGGAGTGAGGTGACTAGATCATCTGGTAGTCTGTTAACTTTGTAAGAAACTGCCAAGCTGCTTTCCAAAGTGGTTGCATCATTGTACATTTCCCCAGCAGTGTATGAGAGTTCCATTTTCTCCACATTCAGGCCAATATATGGAAGAGTTGGGCTTAATTTTTGCTGTTTTAGTAAGTGTGTAGTGGTATCTCACTGCAGTTTTAATTTGCACTTTTACAATGACTAATAATGTTGAGCATCTTGTGCCCATTTACCATCTGTATATCTTCTTGATGAAGTGTCCAAATCTTTTGCCTGATAATGGCTATTATCATATTATGTACCTTCCAACCTTTTCTGTTATTTCCATTACCTTCTGCCATTCTCGTACCTTTTTCCGTGCTAATTCAACTGTAGCTTATACAAGGGTAGGCCTGAGATGATTAATTTAATACCTTGCACTACTGTAGGGAGAAATGTTTAATGACATGACATAGGAAATATGACAGTGCCAAGCAGATGAAGGTCAGATTTAATTTTGCTCTAAAAATGAAATGATGTTTTTCTTCCACAAGAGACCCCAAAATCTCCTTTCCCTTGTCAAAGTAGACAGAAAAATCTCCTCTCTAAAGAGAACACAGCTACTAGAAATGTTAACCATTCAGCTAAAGGGTCAAAGCTGTAGCTTAAACTACCACTTCTCAGAACCCAGAAGTCAAAAATAGGAATGCTCTGGGATTGCCAATGGCGGCAAGAATATTCTAACTTATACCAGATAAGAAAAGGTTGGGAACTGAAAAGAGATTCTGGTTGAACCACTGTCTGTTTAATGGTTATCACCTATTGCATCCAATGTGAAGAAGAACTGGAGACTGTGAACCTAATCAATATTTGTTATGTTTTCTTCATTAAATATTAAAAAACCAAAGAGCTACTCTGTGAATTCCAGGATTCCTAGCTTAGGTAGAACCTACTTGGTAATAAATAATTGAACTTCTGGAAGCTAGTGTGGTCATTCTATTTTTGTACTGTATCACAACTTTAATAAATTTGCTCATTTTTATTTAAACACTATAAGCTTCTAGCTGTTCTCCACCATAATTAATTCAGTGTTATTAATCCTGATTATAAATGATTACCTAGTACAGAAGCTACAGGTCATGAGAATTTAATTGATACCTCATTTCTGAAACTTAGTTAAAAACCCATTAACTGGGGCTAGGGTGTTTGTATATTTGGATATTCCAAGAAAAAACTAATCTAAGCTTTAACAAGTCTAAAGCCACGCTTTCCAATATAATAGGCACTCTTCACAAGTGACTATTGAATACTTGTTAAGTGCTTAGTCCAAGATGAAGTATGCTGCAAAAGTATAACACTTCATTAATAACCTTTGATACTGATTTCATATTGATATGGTAAAAATTTGGGTATATTGGATTAAATAAAAATATTATTAAGGTTATTTCCCCTGATTTAATTTTTTAAGTGTGTCTACTAAGAAATTTTGAACTGTATGTGGCTTACATTATATTCTTACTGAACAGTGCTGGTCTAGAGTTTGGAAAGTCTATGGAAATTCTATGATACTTAAACTAGTGGATAATTATAAGTGTGACTTATTAATATCAGGAAAACTTGTTGCAATGTTTGTTAGGGTGAGGTCTTTAGTGCATATACCTCACTGAATAGTTAGACAGAAGCATTCTAGAAGGTTCTATTCAGGAGACTAAAATGAAACTAATTTGAGCAACTGTATGCAGGAGAAAAACTAGTGGCTTCAATGTGTGGGTTAAGTGACCACGCCTGTCATGCAATGTAATGTTCAACTTGTTACTCATTCCTGAAACCTGGCCCCCGGTTTCTATAGCTAATTGCTCACAGTTGGATCCCTTTTAAAGTGAGATTACACTCCCTCCAGGATATGTTAAACATGCTGACATCTTGAGAGTTTCTAAGTTTTCACACCACATAATACTCACTTTTGGTCTTATAGCTTTGAACAAAACACTGAACATGTAAGATGAATTGTAGGCAATACTACATGGTGACAAATAGAAATCCCCAGGATCTATACTAGTTGTGATCAAATGCATAAAAAAGAACCTTAAAGACAGGTTTTCAAGTCAATGACTGACAATAACTTAATAACAATGTATAAATAAAAGATATGTCAAGCACTGGTAGGTCAAACTCATGGAGGTATGGAGGTATAGAAATCAGGGAGCCAGAATGGCAAACGCTGAATGGTGTCCACCCACCATAAAAGAGGGCTGAGAGGTCTCCTCTTGCGAGGTGCAGCCTGTTACAGTTTAATGCCAGAAACCAATGTTTAACATTGTTTTCCCTGACGTGCCAATTTTCTAGTATTATTTTATGAAAATATTGATGCTAGTGGTATTTTCTTCTAATATGTATTTAAAATATAGTGAAAAAATATAATGATTATATAATAGTAATGTGTTTGTTTTCAGTAAACTGTCTTTAAAAAATGCTGTATTTGAGGTTTCCTGCACTTTGCATGTGAGATTACCTGTTCCATGAATGCCTGATATTACACACACACATTGATACATAATTATCTTTAGGCTGTTACTGTGACTCAGTTTTTAATCTGTAAAATGGGGCTAACAATAACTATATCACAGATTTTTGTAACAATTAAAGAGGTAATTCATGTAAAGAATTAGGACAGTGTTTTGCATATTCTAAGCAGTCAGTGAAAGTTAGGTGATAATGAACTGATACATTTAAAAATGTATTTCCTTAAATACATTTATTTAATGGTCTATGTTCATTTTCATGTCATAATTTTAATACACACTTACAAAATGGATTAAATGTTGGCTTTTTCTTACAGCAAATATACTAAGCCACATTTCATTGTCTACTTTACTCCAAGAGTACACTTTATTTCATGAACTCCATCCTTGTCAAATCCTTTCAACACATTACAATCGATAAAGTATTGCTATGGTTACTCAAGAAACACTCATTAAATCCTTGAATGAAGTGAATTAGAGCAATGTTGCATTAGATGTTATATCATTCCATGTTTCTTTCTGCTCCAGTCTATGGCAGTGATTTACTAGTAAATGTTTAACAAATTGTTCTCAGAGAAAAAAGCTATGGTTTCAGCATTTACCAACTCCCATGGTGTAAATATTCCCACCAGGGTCGATTTCACACTACAAAGTGGGCATCATTGGCTGCAGAGCTGGCAGGAGCATATGCTTCACCTGAGAACCAAGGAAATTCTGAAGGTGGGGCCTAGCAATCTGTATAGTAACAATCCCTCCAAATCACTTCCATGCCTGCTAAAGTTTGAGAACCGCTGCCTTATATCATTGCTGTTGTTTCTGAAGGAGCAGAAGTGCCAAGTAACTTCACACATACATTGATTAGTGTACCAAGGCTAACAATGTTGGTGTTTTGATTCTTAAAAGCATCTAATTATGGCCTCTGAAATTGTGACTCATATATGCCTGGAATCAATAAAGGATAGCAAGCTGCTGTCTTTTGAGGAGGTGGGAAGGTAATTCTATCTTCAGCTTTTCCATGTTTCAGCAGCTCTTCAGAGGCCCTAAGAATGGGTCATTAAGCGCTTCTGGTGTCTTCCGCTGTCGAGACTATGGGCAAAATGCCTGTACTAAAATGAATAGGTGTCCTGTTGCATTAGTGACTATATTGATCCACGAAGGTTGCCACTTGGTTTTGGAAATCGTATTAACACAGCCCCAAGTCCCGCTGCGGCACCCGCGGCGCGGGCAGAGGCCGATGCCCCAAGGGCGCCCAGGGGCGCGGTTGGGCGCCGCCGGCAGCCCCAGCCCCGTGCCCTAGGCAGGCTTCGCTCCCGGGCTGGTGTTCTCCAGCTGCCAAAGGATTTCCAGCGATAGAAGGATATTCTGGTTTTGGACAGGCTAGTGAACCGAAATCTGTCTCCCAGAAACAATCACACACTGGTCTGAAGTCTGACTCGTAGTTAACAATCTCTCGGCATTCTGTTGAGATACTGGGAAAGGCTCACAGTAGGTTCTTTTCAGTTAGGCTCCCCGACTCTGTCAAGTGTTCTTCCTGTAACATTATTCTCAGACTCTTCACCGTCCTGCTTCTCGAGGCTCCTGAGTTTATTAACGTCTTCCTTGAAATGCGGCACTCACAACCGAGACAGCGCTGCGGTGTGCTCCCGCCGGGGCAGGGCCACTTGTCTGGGGGCTCCAGGGCCCTGTGACCAGGTCAGCTTTGTCAGCGGCCTCGCCGACCTCGGGCTCCCCTCGAGCTCACAGGCAGCTACCGCCTCCTCACCAGCCGCTTACCCAGGGTCTCACCTACCCTTTGCTAGTGGTGTTCCTTCTTCAACCCTAAATTCAAGGTTTATACCTGTTCCTGTTAAATTATAATCTTGATAGTTTCAGCCCCTAACTCTAGAATATTATCTTTTACAACCCAAATTGTCACCTACTTTTACTCTCTTTCTCCTAGGTTTATGCCTTCTGCAAACCAAACAGTATGTTTTCTCTCTATTCAAATCACTGAGAAGATTGTTAAGCAAAACAGAGTTAACTCCTGCTCTCTTCCCTCAATCAATTATTCAACATCAAAGCCTGAAACTAGAATAAAATGTCCAAGTGAGGTACCAGTTAAATATTGACTTTCACTTGCCAATTTTACTTCAGTCTGGCTTTTAGCTGAAGTAGCCTGAAAAATGAAAATGATGCAATTGCTGTAAACAATTCCTAGGGAACATTTAGAATACTGAACAGATATTAAGTATTCAAAATATACATCCCCATTCTTTGATGCGAGCAGAAGGAGACAGTTTTAGAACAATATAGTGTCATTCAAAGCTCAATCCTAGATTAGTTGAAATATTTAGAGAGTATTGATTCTATACTGAAAAATGTTACTACAACATTTTAGTTTTTTTGCAATTTTCTTAGAGTTAATTATTTTTGTTTATAAACATTATTCTTCAAGTGGCTCCTTAAATCTATAAAAATTGAAAATGAGCATAAAGATTTTTTTTAAATCCTACTTAGCACAGAGTATTAACTCTCAGAGTTTACAGGCTTTGTGAAGACACATATTCCTAAATTGTACTTAGGAGCTACATGACTGTGTAAAACGTGGTGCTGAAAGTAAATAATCTCATGATCACAAACACCATGATTCAATTCAGGGGGTGGTCTGTGACATGATATCTGATCAGATGCCTTTAGACCACCCAGAGAAAGAAAGATTAGAAAATCTGTTTCAGTTGACAAAGTGGGATTACTCTAGGGGGAGAGAGGGTGAGTTTTTTTCATTTTAACATGAATAACCTTGGCTAACCCAGCACCACAGAATTTGGAAATGATTTTTGCTGAAGTACTGCTGACACAAAATAGTACCAAATGTTCTTGTTGATTATGGATTCCCCCTCAGTAATGCACAGACTCGTGCACTGTTGTATTACTGATTACAGGAAAGCAAATTAACTACACATTTGAAGAGGTGACCAGTAGTCTCAAGTCTAAAATTATTACTGAGTGGTCACAGGTTCCTCAAAGTAACCAAAATATCACATTAAAATGTTTTTAAAATAAGATACAGAGAAACTGGAGCTCTTGGGCATTGTTGGTAGGAATGTAAAGTGGTACATATGCTGTAGAAAATGGTGTGATGGTTCCTCAAAAAATTAAATGTAGAAATTACCATATTACCCAGCAATTCCTCTTCTGGGTATATACTCCAAAGAAATGAAAGCAGGGACTAGAACAGCTATTTGTACACCCAAGTTCATAGAAGCACTATTCACAATAGCCAGGAGGTTAAAGCAACCCAAGTGTCCATTGGTGGAGAGATGGATAAACAAAATGTGCTACCTTTCCATAGAATCTCCTAAATTTTTAGTATAAATTACAACTTGATTTTTCTCATGTGTCAGTGATATAATACAATTTTATGTTTACTGAATTGTGTGAACATCAGTTTGGGGACTTCCAAGACCTACAAGAATGTAAACAATTTAACAATATTGTTAGATGTTAACTGACCCTACAGTAGCAAAATTGGAAAGTCCCAGACCTGCTTCACTTTTGGTCTCATTCCCTTCCTCTCCCAGTGTACAAATGCAGGGAATGCTTGGATTCCTGCATGCTATCAATATTGGTGGAATAAACTCATAAATGTGTGATATGCATATTATAGAAAGAATTCCCTTACTGCAGGAAGGGAGAAATCCAATGTCTCATGCAAACCAGTTAGGTACTGACCTCTAAGCAACACGTTTTGAAGTAATAGTGGGAACAAAGAAATTCAGCTTTTTGTAATGCTTTGCATTATATAAATATGAATAACGTGTTAAAATGCTGACAAAAGGTAAAAGCATGACTTTCATGCTATTAGACTGATGAATGATTAAAGCCATTTAAAAATTATGTGAAGTGCTTACTACATGTGCAATATTATGTTGACCAATGAGAAGGAAACAAAAGGATAAGCCTTGGCCCAGCCCTCAGAGAGTTTATAATCTAGCTCAGAAAATAGTCTTATGCCCTGAACAACTAGAGCCAAGCTGGGTGATGTTGTCCTACCATTATGACATGTAGAGGTTCATATAAAAAGCCTCATCATTTTCCATCCTCTTCAAATGTTGGATCTTCCTTATAGCAGCTGAAGAAATTAAAGTGACGAAGATGGACCAATTAGCCGAACTCTCTTTAGCCCATTTAGTATCACAGTGTTCACAAATTACAAAATAACATTATCTTTGCTCCATCAGGAGTTCCTTTTCCATGTGAGTTATTAGTGGGGAAAATGCAACAATTAAAAAATTACAGATTTGTTTCCTGGTTTCCAATTTTCTAGTTAACAAAAAAAGGGGAGGGGATTAATTCTGATATTTTTTTTTCTTTTCCTCTCTCTTAAGGAGGCTTTCCAGATCATTGTCTTTTCTGTTTTCCTGCCTTCTCCTTGGTGACCCCTTCTGGTTGCGGATTTGCTACTTCATGTTTGTTTGTCAGTTAAAAAGGCAAAGTAGGGGGGTCCTACCACACTCTCAATTTCTCATTTTCTTACAGCACACTGCTCCCCACAAGGAGGCACTTGAGCGGCAGCTGGACCCCCAGAAGAGGTGGGGGTTAAATGCATTCCCTTTGAAGTTGTATGATTCCCTTCCACTGCTTCCCATAATGCACCTGCAACACCTTTGCTTTTCAATTTCTACTAAAAAGCAAATTTCTGTTTCCTGAAAAGGAGCATGAACATAAACAACAACCACCCTGGAAAACTCTTAAGAGAGGCATGGGGTTGGGGGCAAACAGAATATAGATTGGAGGGAGCAGGTGGGAGCTCTGTCTGAAATCTGTTTCTGGGTGTCGCTCTCAGCAGCATTCTATTAGCGAACAAATCATATAAAGCATCGAAAAGCTGGTGTTAGAGAGACCGTGGCTGAGAGGGTAAGAAGATACTCCTCTCCTTTCCACCAATACACCTCTACTCTCAGCAAAGACATACACAGAAAGAGTGAACAATGATGTGCTCTTCTGCACTGTCCTTTTGTACTGAGATAATTACTGACCCACTTTAGGGATAAGAGATACCCAGAATGATTCTGTCTAGAACAATCCATCAAACATGTGAGATAGTGCCTGTGAATAGTATAATAAAGAACAATGCCTTGACTGCAAACTTCTCAAGGATATGTCCATCAGTTCGTCAACCCTTACTTCTATAAATTTGTTTGAGAGTGTAATCTGCATTAGACTGCTCTCGGTGCTAAGACTGTGTCCGTCTCTCTATTCTTTGAAGCTGGAACCAGAAGGAAGGTGATACACCCCCGTGGCTAGTCAGTGCACCACTGCCAGTGCAGAAAGGTAACTCAGATGCCAGGAAACAAACAATATACCGGAGGCAATGGGTCAGGTCAACATGGGTTTGAAAATGGCAAACAGGGAGTCTTGGGGCAATAAGCCATGCAGGAAGGCAAGACAGAAGTATGGGACTGGTGCGAGAAAGCATCATGCAAGTCCAGGGTGCTGTTCCCTGTGTGGCTTGGGAGGAATGCTCCTTCACACTCAAACTGGGCCTTACCGTTGTCAGATAAACTGCAACCCACATGCACTAGCTGGACCCAAGTAGGTCTCTCATTGCTACCAAGCCTCCAGATTTGATGATTCGGGTGATTTGCAGTAGAATTCAGTGCCTCTCATCACAGGGCTAACCAACATGTGGCCCAGAGGTCAGTGTAGCTGAAGACAGAGGACAGAGGTGCTGAAAGAGCTGCGAGCATACCAGCAACAGTGGGCATGAACTGCAGTGTCACCTGGTGGCCACGCCGACCTCTGAGCATGGAAATAACATGTCTCCTGCTTTGCTTTCACCTCCAAGTCTCAAAAAAAGTCTTGTGTGGCCCAGACTAACCCACAACTATGTAGAGAGGGGAATTCTGGGAAATATAGTTCCAGCTTAGCTAAGCTGACATAGCACAAACCTGTCACATTTAGTGGCCAGTGGCACGTTCACTCTCATGAATGTGTCATGATCCTCTTGTTTATGCTTTACTGATAGTGATATATGTGACTCTAAAGTTAGGCAATACATATCAATTAGTAATAGTGAATAGACAAATACTTGGATACAGCTGATGATTGAACAAGCAAAAATGAAAAAAAGACATCCAAAACATAAAAAGGGAAAGGAGATTTTGTTTTTTGTTCCTAAGCAAGTATGATAGTCCAGAAAACTGGTCTTGACCCTTGTGAACTTTGAGGCCATCTTGAATTCCTGAAAACAATGTGAGATAGGTTCACGGTCCTCTGCCAGGATGTACAACAAACTCAATAAATGGTCTGCTACAAGTTGTGTTTAGTCAAGAGGAGTAGCAGTTCTAAATCAGACAGAGGAATAAGCCAGTGAATATCACCTGTAATAACAGGGCAAGATTTCCTCTGAGTAGAGGACAGACTACTGGTAGGCTGGACACCACTGGACATCTACCTAGTAATGTCTGTGGAATAGCCTGAACCCTTTCATCTTTTTCTGATTTCAAGGGAGGAAATTAGTAATGGCCTATACAGGAGGGAACTCTTGCCTATGCCCTGAATCAGGAATACTTCTCCAACCTGCTTTGTACTGAATTCAGATAATGAGTTCCATGTCACCTTGGAGTGGATGGGGGTGGGCCTGGCTGGGGCACATCTTAGGGTCAGAATTAGGGCCATTAGCTCATCCCAGTTTTAGCACTGAAAATTCAGTGTCTGAGGAAACCCCTCATCCTGGATAAACTGGGACAGTTGGTTATCCTAAAATAATGTGGGCATGCCTGCAACAAGAAAATCTTAATCTGGACAACGGGAAAAACTAAAACCAGAAAAAGTCCACATCTGGCCTATTGGATTGACTTGCTGAGAGGAGGGGAAACAGGGCTCTATATCAGCTCTTTGATAAGCTCTATCAAGATTCCTTAATGGGCAGATTCAAGATGGTGGCATGAGAGGTGAGACAAATAACTCCTCCCAAAACCACAGATAGTGTGAAAATATAGTTAATACAACTAACCCTAAAACAGCAACAGGAAAGAAGGCTGCACCAGACTGCATACAGATCTCACGAACAGAGAAGACCTCACAAAACAGGGTAATGTATGAAAGCCTTAATCTGGCAGGACACGAGCCCTTCCCTCACCCCCAGCTCACTGGCGGGAGGAAGAGAAATGGAGTGGGGTAGGGGGGTGGAAGCCTGGGACTGCTGAACACCTAGCCCTGGAGATCTGTTTTGTGAGCAGAAATCTACACTGTGTGGTGCTCTGGAGGATGGGGAGTTGGGACAGGCAGAGTGCTTGAGAGACAGATTCCAGCTGTTTGTGGAGAACAGGATCCACACCCAGCCACTATGAGACAAAGGAAAGGCAGGTGGTCTGCGAAGCTTCTTAGCAGCGAGAGAGCTGCTGAAGGGGCAGGGTTTGCACAGAGCTTGCAGTGTGGGAGAAGGGAGAAGGGAACAAGGTTGTCTGGGCACGCTCTGCCCAGCAGATTGGGAACTTTGGGGAGCTTCAGGCGCTCCATCCCCCAGGCTGGATACTCAGCTTTGAGGCCCCCCACTGTGATACGCAGCCTCTGAGCCTTCCTCCTGGCCTGACAGCACCAGCTCACAAACCGGCAGTCACTGCTCTGGCGTCCAGCCAGCCAAAGAGAGGCCTCACCTATAACAGCTAGAGATGCCAAGCACAGAGGCTTACACCTGTGTGCTCGGCCCACTGGCTGTGATACTGGAGACAGGCAGGGCAGATGGGAGTCAGGAAACAGATCTTTCCTCCCCCCAGGCACCAGCTCCACTCCCCTACAACCCAAACCTCACTCTAGGGCCTGAACAGCTCCAGAGACTGGAGCATCTGGGCAATAGAGGGCACCACACAGAAATATGAAATGTCAAAAGAACATGATACAGCCCCAAATCTCACAAACCCCAGAAAAGGGGCCAAATGAAACTGAACTCACCAATCTTTCTGAAAGAGAGTTCAAAATAAAAATCACAAACATGCTTATGGAGGTACACAAAAATAGTCAAGAACTCAGGAATGAATTAAAGATGGAGATTCAATCATTAAGAAATTCCATATCTGAAATGAAACATAAAGTAGAGAGACTTAAAAGCAGATTAGACATAGTAGAAGAGATGGTAAATGGAACAGAAATTAGAGAAGAGGAATACAAAGAAGCTGAGGCACAGAGAGAAAAAAGGATCTCTAAGAATGAAAGAATATTGAGAGAACTATGTAACCAATCCAAATGCAACAATTTTCGCATTATAGGGGTACCAGAAGAAGAAGAGAGACAAAAAGGGATAGAAAGTGTCATTGAGGAGGTAATTGCTTAAAACATCCCCAATCTGCAGAAGAAGATAGTCTCTCAAGCCATGGAGATGCACATATTTCCCAACACAAGGGACCCAAGGAAGACAGTATCAAGACATATAATAATTAAAATGGCAAAGATAAAGGATAAAAACAGACTTTTAAAAGCAGCTAGAGAGAGAAAAAAGATCACATACAAAGGAAAACCCATCAGGCTATCATTAGATTTCTCAACAGAAACCTTACAGGCCAGAAGGGAGTGGCATGATGTATTTAATGCTTGAAGCAGAAGGGCCTCAAACCAAGAATACTCTACCCAGAAAAGCTATCATTTAAATTTGAAGGAGGGATTAAACAATTTTCAGATAAGCAAAAGTTGAGAGAATTTACCTCCCACAAACCACCACCTCTACAGTACATTTTGGAGGGACTCCTATAGATGGAAGTATTCATAAGGCTAAATAGATGTCACCAAGGGATAGACAAAGAGTAAAGAATATTATTCATAACATACAAAGAATGGAGGAGGAAGAAAAAGGAAGAAGAAGAAAAAGAATCTGTAGGTTTGTAATACTGTAAGAAGTGAGTTAAAATAGGCTGTTAGATAGTAAGGGAATTAACCTTAAACCTTTGGTAACCTCAAATCTAAAGCCTACAATAGCAATAGTATATACCTATCGATAATCACCCTAAATGTAAATGGTCTGAATGCACCAATCAAAAGACGTAGAGTCATTGAATGCATAAAAAAACAAGACCCATCTACATGCTGACTACAAGAGGCTCACTTAAAACCTAAAGACATACACAGGCTGAAAGTAAAGGGATAGAAAAAGATATTTCACCCAACTAATAGGGAGAAAAAAAGCAGGAGTTGCAGCACTTGTATCAGACAAAATAGACTTCAAAACAAAGAAAGTCACAAGAGACAAAGTAGGACATTACATAACAATAAAGGGTACAGTCCAACAAGAGGATATAACCATTATAAATATATATGCACCCAACACAGGAGCACCGACATATGTGAAACAAATACGAACAGCATTAAAGGGGCATATAGAATGCAATGCATTCACTTTGGGATACTTCAACACACCACCCACTCCAAAGGACAAATCAACCCCACAGAAAACAAATATAGAGACAGAGGCACTGAACAATGTATTAGAACAGATGGACCAAACGAACATCTACAGAACACTCCATCCAAAAGCAGCAGGATACACATTCTTCTCAAGTGCACATGGAACATTTTAAAGAATAGATCATATACTAGGCCACAAAAAGAGCCTCAGTAAATTCAAAAAGATTGAAATTGTACCAACCAGCTTCTCAGATGACAAAGATATGAAACTAGAAATTAATTACTCAAAGAAAATGAAAAAGCCCACAAACACATGGAGGTTTAATAACATGCTCCTAAATAATCAATGGATCAATGACCAAATAAAAACAGAGATTAAGCAATATATGGAGACTAATGGCAACAATAATTCAACACCACAAAATCTGTGGGATGCAGTGAAGGCTGTGCTAAGAGGGAAATATACTGCAATACAGGCCTACCTCAGGAAAGAAGAACAATCCCAAACAAACAGTCTAAGCTCACAATTAACGAAACTAGAAAAGGAAGAACAAAGGAGGCCCAAAGTCAGTAGAAGGAGGGACATAATAAAGATTAAAGCAGAAATAAATAAAATTGAGAAGAATAAAACAATAGAAAGAATCAATGAAAGCAGAAGCTGGTTCTTCAAGAAAATAAACAAAATAGATAAACCCCGAGCCAGACTTATTAAGAGAAAAAGAGAATCTACACACATAAACAGAATCAGAAATGAGAAAGGAAAAGTCACTACAGACACCACAGAAATACAAAGAATTATGAGAGAATACTATGAAAAATTATATGCTAACAAACTGGATAACTTAGAAGAAAGGGACAACTTTCTTGAAAAATACAACCTTCCAAGGCTGACCCAGGAAGAAACAGAAAATCTGAATAGACCAATTACCAGCAAAGAAATTGAATTGGTAATAAAAAAAACTACCTAAGAACAAAAACCCTGGAACAGATGGTTTCACTGTTGAATTTTATCAAACATTTAGTGAAGACCTAATACCCATCCTATTTAAAGTTTTCCAAAAAGCAGAAGAGGAGGGAATACTCCCAAACTCATTCTATGAGGCCAACATCACTTAATACCAAAACTAGGCAAACATACCACAAATAAAGAAAAATACAAACCAATATCCATGATGAACATAGATGCAAAAATACTCAACAAAATATTAGCAAACCGAATTCAAAAATACATCAAAAAGATCATCCATCATGATAAGTGGGATTCATCTCAGGGATTCAAGGATGGTACAACATTCAAAAATCCATCAACATCATCCACTACATCAACAAAAAGAAGGACAAAAACCACATGATCATCTCCATAGATACTGAAAAAGCATTTGACAAAATTCAACATCCATTCATGATAAAAACTCTCAAGAAAATGGGTATACAGGGTAAGTACCTCAACATAATAAAGGCCATATATGACAGACCCACAGCCAACATTATACTTAACAGCGAGAAGCTGAAAGCTTTTCCTTTAAGATCAGGAACAAGGCAAGGATGCCCACTCCCCGCTTTTATTCAACATAGTTCTAGAGGTCCTAGCCACAGCAATCAGACAACACAAAGAAATAAAGGGCATCCAGACTGGCAAGGAAGCAGTCAAATTGTCCCTGTTTGCAGATGACATGACATTATACATAAAAAACCCTAAAGAATCCACTCCAAAACTACTAGATCTAATATCTGAATTCAGTAAAGTGGCGGGATACAAAATTAATACGCCGAAATCTATTGCATTTCTATACACTAACGCTGAACTAGCAGAAAGATAAATCAGGAAAACAATTCCATTCACAGTTGCATCAAAAAGAATAAAATACCTAGGAATAAACCTAACCAAGGAAGTGAAAGACTTATATTCTGAAAACTACAAGACACTCATGAGAGAAATTAAAGAAGATACTAGTAAATGGAAACATGTCCCATGCCCATGGATAGGAAGAATTAATATTGTCAAAATGGCCCTCCTGCCTAAAGCAATCTACAGACTCAATGCAATCCCTATCAAAATACCAACAGCATTCTTCAATAAACTAGAGCAAATAGTTCTAAAATTCATATGGAATGACAAAATACCCCAAATAGCCAAAGCTATCCTGAGAAGGAAGAATAAAACAGGGGGAATTATGCTCTCTGATTTCAAGCTCTACTACAAAGCCACCATAATCAAGACAATTTGGTACTGGCACAAAAACAGACCCACAGACAGACTAGAGAGCCCAGATATAAACCCAACCATATATGGTCAATTAATATATGATAAAGGAGCCATGGATATACAATGGGGAAATGACAGCCTCTTCAACAACTGGTGTTGGCAAAACAGGACAGCTACATGTAAGAGAATGAATCTGGATTATTGTCTAACCCTATACACAAAAGTAAACTCAAAATGAATCAAACACCTGAATGTAAGTCATGAAACCATAAAACTCTTAGAAAAAAACATAGGCAAAAATCTCTTGGACATAAACATGAGCGACTTCTTCATGACCATATCTCCCCGGGCAAGGGAAACAAAAGCAAAAATGAACAAGTGGGACTATATCAAGCTGAAAAGCTTCTGTACAGCAAAGGACACCATCAATAGAACAAATAGACATCCTACAGTTTGGGAGAATATATTCATAAATGACATATCTGATAAGGGGTTGACATCCAAATTATATAAAGAGCTCATGCACCTCAACAAACAAAAAGCAAATAAGCCAATAAAAAATGGGCAGAGAAGCTAAACAGAAACTTCTCCAAAGAAGAAATTCAGATGACCAACAGGCACATGAAAAGATGCTCCACATCACTAATCATCAGAGAAATGCAAACTAAAACCACAATGAGGTATCACCTCACACCAGTTAGGATGGCCGCCAACCAAAAGACAAACAACAACAAATGTTGGCGAGGATGTGGAGAAAAGGGAACCCTCCTACACTGCTGGTGGGAATGTAAATTAGTTCAACCATTGTGGAAAGCAGTATGGAAGTTCCTCAAAAAACTCAAAATAGAAATACCATTTGACCCAGGAATTCCACTCCTAGAAATTTACCCTAAGAATGCAGCAGCCCAGTTTGAAAAAGACATACACACCCCTATGTTTATCGCAGCACTATTTACAATAGTCAAGAAATGGAAGCAACCTAAGTGTCCATCAGTAGATGAATGGATAAAGAAGATGTGGTACATATACACAATGGAATATTATTCAGCCATAAGAAGAAAACAAATCCAGACATTTGCAACAACATGGATGGAGCTAGAGGGTATTATGCTCAGAGAAATAAGCCAAGCAGAGAAGGCAAGTATCAAATGATTTCACTCATCTGTGCTGTATAAGAACAAAGCAAAAACTGAAGGAACAGAATAGCAGCAGACTCACAGAACTGAAGAATGGACTAACAGTTACCAAAGGGAAAGGGACTGGGGAAGATGGGTGGAAAGAGAGGGATAAGGGGGAAGAAGGGGTGTTACGATTAGCACACATAATGTAGGTGGGTTGGGGGCATACGGGGCAGGCAGTGTAGCACAAAAGGACAAGTAGTGATTCTGTAG
Source organism: Smutsia gigantea (assembly GCA_032199065.1). Taxonomy (NCBI): domain Eukaryota; kingdom Metazoa; phylum Chordata; class Mammalia; order Pholidota; family Manidae; genus Smutsia; species Smutsia gigantea. The sequence continues at coordinate 113,172 of JAVSCE010012286.1, forward strand.
CATCTTGCTACACTGATGGCAATGACTGTGGTGGGGTGTGTGGTGGGGACTTGACAGTGGGTGGAGTCTAGTGGCCATAGTGTTGCTCATGTAATTGTACATTAATGATACCAAAAGAAAAAAAAGAAAAGAAAGATTCCTTAAATGTCCTTTGAAAGAAATGTACACAGAGACCAACTTGAGTTTGTGATTATCTATGCACAGCTTGTTTGCTCCTTCTTCTTCCATCTCTTTGTGACTGTAGAAGGGAAAAAATAAGGAGAGATTTGAAAGAGAGGGTGTGGAGAAGACAGAAATTAAGGATAAAGTTAGTAGTTAAAGGCGACAGTCATTTGTTGAAGGGAGGAGATAGTAGAAGATCCAAATGCTCATGATTGCTTTTCAGGAGCTGACCACAGAGATAACTATTATGGTAAAAGTCGTCTTTGAAGCTGCCTTATGCTGGTGTCACTTGCTAAAAATTTTATTTACTCATTGTGTCTAGTTGGGATGTAAGAAGGTGAGTGCCAGAAAATCGAAGTACCCCTGACCTTGGACCCTCTGCCCTTGGGCTGGGAGGGATGGGGTGTCCCTCTCTGCTTTAATAGATGGTTCTAACTTTTCATACGATACATGATCTTTTTTTAGGCACAATCTCAGCCCCAAATGTATGTTTCAACTTCAAAACATTTTCAACTAAGGCACTCTGTCATTATTTTAGGTGATTCACAGTGGTGAAGTTGGCATTTACATATACAATTTTTGTCTCTTTGTTACATCATCACACAAACATGGCTGGACAAACTCCCATCCAAATTTGGAAATAATGTTTGAGACAGTCTGATTTAAACTAAAGGCTGTATGTTATGAACAAATATCATGATCTTCCAAAGTCTTCCTCCAAGGCCATTAAAACGGTGACTGCCAATTGGAGAGAGCCAATACGAAGATGCTGTGGACTAGGACAACCATGGCCTCAAATCCAGAATTACAGAAGCAGAGGCGTTCAGTCTCCTGCATTGATTGTGAACGTGCTACCTCCTCCTGCTGCTACCCAGGCCTCAGCGTGTTCTGAGAAAGAAGCAGCCAGAAATTATTTAACAGTGGTTAATACAGTTCTTGACCAATATATAGACTAATATAAATAATGCCCTACTTCATAGTCCCCACACAGAACAATCCATATGTATAACAAGTATTCCCATAGCACCCCCCTCCCTCAGAAGCAGGGAGAGAGTTATCACTGTGTTGGGGATTTACTGCAAACTCTCATTTCAGTCTTTTTCTTCTGAATAATTATATCCTGAGGTCAGTGCTAAGTTATCATTTATCTTTTTTAGTTCATTTTAAGGGAGTCTAAGACACTTAGTTTGAGAAAAATTAGTCCCTGAGATCTAGAACTGATAGGGTTTTTTTGTTTTTTTGTTTTGTTTTATCCCTGCAGACAAGAGTAGCCAACCTTCTTCAGCGCATTTGCACATATCAAAGGGTGTGTGGTGTGATCTTCTTTGTGAGGGGAGGTGATGGAGAAAGTGAGGGTGGTTCAGTGGCAGATCTTGTGTTCTGAATGTCCACACGATCCTCAGAAATGGAAACGAGTGAGATTTACCACGTCAGTGCCTAGGATTATAGAATCCTAGGTTTGGTATTTTTTTTTAACTTATTTACCCCACATGACTAGCATGTCTACTTTTTTCTGCTTCCATTTAGTGAAAAAAGGGTGGTGATAGCTACTTAGCTCATAAATAGAATTTTGAAAGACTCTGGAAATCCCTAAAAGAAAGAAATTTGGGAGGTATTATTTCTTTGCTATGAATAAAGAATTTATCTAACCTGATTGCTATCAGCATTTATTCACTAATCTTCCTTTAACTTCGGATTGCTTTGTTTGCATAAGTTTTGACTACTTAGATTCCTAATTATCCTGTCATCAGTGCCATAATTCATTGGGCTGGAAAACTTCATTCATTTTTATGTAATAATTTACAGAATGATATAATGCCTACTAATATGAATTATACAAATGTTCCTATCCTTGTTTTTTTAGTTGTGGACTTTTAAATTACTTTTAAAAATCAGTGATTGTTGCACTTCCGGGAAGATGGCGGTGTGAGCAGGGCGGCAGAAATCTCCTCGCAACACTATATTTATCTATGAAAACACAGCAAATACATGTATTCCTAAAAGAGAGATGAGAATACACAGGAAAGTGCACAGGGTGCAGCTACACCCGAGAGGACTCGGCACCCCAAGAGGGGGGTAAGGTACGGAGCTGCAACCCGGCGGGACCCGAGCCCTCCCCCACACCAGCACACCGGCGGGAGGAGAGGATTCAGAGCCGGGAGGGAGTGGAAGTGCACCCCGCAAAGTAGCCAGCCCCGGTGATCTGTGCGGGGAGCGCTGACCCACATTGCGCAGTGCAGCGGAGATTGGAGAGACAGAGGGGCAGGATCTGAGTGGGGAACGCGCCAGGGTGCTTGCAGCTGGCTCCCGGGTAGGAAAAAAAAAAAGCGCACACTTTCTTCAGCGGTCTTAAAGAGACAGGAGCCCAGCAGAGGAGCCGGATCGCCCTAGCACACTCAGCCCAGCAGGCTGGTAGTCCTGGGGAGTTTCAGACACCTTAGCTGGCGACTGAGGCAGCGTAGCCATACTTCCAGTTCCCACTGAAATCAACAGCCTCCTATTCATTCCCTGTGGAGCAGCACAGCCACAGCTGTGGAATAGTGGGGAAATAGCGCCACCTACAGCTTTCCCAAAGAATCTACTCCCGGTGGGCGTTTTTTTTGTTTTGTTTTGTTTTTAGTTTTGTTGTTTTTTTTCTTTTCTTTCTTTTTTTCTTTTTTTCTTTCTTTCTTCTTTTTTTTCTCTTTTTAAAGTCTTAAAGAGCCCAGCTGACATACGTGGCAACTACCAGTGACCAATTCTATAGCCATGAAAAGACAGAGGAATATGGTTCAGACCAAAATCACCCAGACAACCCCAGAGAGGGAGCCTGAAGGGATGGAAAAGCACAGTCTTCCTGAAAAAGAATTCAGAATAAAAGTCATCACCATGCTGATGGACCTACAGAGAAATGTGCAAGAGCTGAGGGAGGAAGTGAGGGAACTGAGGAAAGACAATACAGAAATCAGACAAGCGATCGACGGGCTTAACAGCAGAATGGACGAGATGCAAGAGACTGTTAATGGAATAGAAAACAGAGAACAGGAGTACAGAGCAGCTGAGGCAGAGAGAGATAAAAGGATTTCTAGGAATGAAAGAATATTAAGAGAACTGTGTGACCAATCCAAACGGAACAATATTCGCATTATAGGAGTACCAGAGGAAGAAGAGAGAGAAAAAGGGATAGAAAGTGTCTTTGAAGAAATAATTGCTGAAAACTTTCCCTCGCTGGGGAAGAAAATAGTCTCGCAATCCACCGAAGCCCACAGATCTCCCAACACAAGGGACCAAGGAAAACAACACCAAGACACATAATAATTAAGATGGCAAAGATCAAAGATAAAGACAGGGTATTAAAGGCAGCTAGAGAGAGAAAAAAGATCACCTACAAAGGAAAACCCATCAGACTATCATCAGACTTCTCAACAGAAACCTTACAGGCCAGAAGAGAATGGCATGATGTATTTAACATTATGAAACAGAAGGGCCTAGAAACAAGAATATTGTACCCGGCACGATTATCATTTAAATATGATGGAGGGATTAAACAATTTCCAGACAAACGAAAGTTGAGAGAGTTTGCCTCTCATAAACCACCACTACAGGATATCTTAAATGGACTGCTCTAGATGGAAGCACACCTAAGGCTAAAAAGATGTCACCAGAGAAAATAAAATCATAGCAAAGAAAGCAGACCATCCAAATACTAACTAAAGGCAAAGAATAAAACACCTATTATAGAAAGAATGGAGGACGAGGAATAAGAAGGGAGAGAAATAAACATCAGACTGTGTTTACAATAACTTAACAAGAAAGTTAAGTTTGATTGTTAGATAGTAAAGAAGCAACCCTTGAACCCTTGGTAACCACGAATCTAAAGCCAGCAATGGCAATAAGTACATATCTATCAATAATCACCCTAAATGTAAATGGACTGAATGCACCAATCAAAAGACACAGAGTAACAGAATGGATAAAAAAGCAAGACCCATCTATATGCTGCCTACAAGAAACTCACCTCAAATCCAAAGATATACACAGACTAAAAGTGAAGGGATGGAAAAAGATATTTCATGCAAACAACAAAGAGAAAAAAGCAGGTGTTGCAGTACTTGTATCAGACAAAATAGACTTCAAAACGAAGAAAGTAGCAAGAGATAAAGAAGGACATTACATAATGATAAAGGGGTCAGTCCAACAAGAAGATATAACCATTACAAATATATATGCACCCAACACAGGAACGCCAGAATATGTGAGACAAATACTAACAGAATTAAAGGAGGAAATAGACAGCAATGCATTCATCTTAGGAGACTTCAACACACCACTCACTCCAGAGGACAGATCAACCAGACAGAAAATAAGTAAAGACACAGAGGCACTGAACAACACACTAGAACAGATGGACCTAACAGACATCTACAGAACTCTACACCCAAAAGCAACAGGATACACATTCTTCTCAAGTGCACATGGAACATTTTCCAGAATAGACCACATACTATGCCACAAAAAGAACCTCAGTAATTTCAAAAATATTGAAATCCTACCAACCAACTTCTCAGATCACCAAGGTATAAAACTAGAAATAAATTTTAGGAAGAAATCAAAAACGCTCACAAACACATGGAGACTTAATAACACTCTCCTAATTAATCAATGGGTTAACGACCAAATCAAAACAGAAATCACAGAATATATGGAGACTAATGACAACAACAACACAAAGCCACAACTTTTGTGGGAAGCAGCAAAGGCAGTTCTAAGAGGAAAGTATATTGCAATCCAGGCCTATTTAAAGAAGGAAGAACATTCCCAAATGAATAGTCTAAAGACACAATTACTGAAATTGGAAAAAGAAGAACAAATGAGGCCCAAAGTCACCAGAAGGGGGGACATAATATGGATTAGAGAAGAAATAAATAAAATTGAGAAGAATAAAACAATAGAAAAAATCAATGAAACCAAGAGCTGTTTCTTTGAAAAAATAAACAAAATAGATAAACCCCCAGCCAGACTCATTAAGAGAAAAAGAGAATCTGCACACATAAACACAATCAGAAATGAGAAAGGAAAAATCACGACGGACCCCACAGAAATACAAAGAATCATAAGAGAATATTATGAGAATCTATATGCTAACAAGCTGGAAAACATAGAAGAAATGGACAACTTCTTAGAAAAATACAACCTTCCAAGACTGACCAAGCAAGAAACAGAAAAACTAAACAGACCAATCACCAGTGACGAAATCGAATTGGTAATCAAAAAACTACCCAAGAACAAAACCCCTGGGCCTGATGGATTCACCTCTGAATTCTACCAGACATATAGAGAAGAAATAACACCATTCTCCTTAAAGTTTTCCAAAAAATAGAAGAGGAGGGAATACTTCCAAACTCATTCTATGAAGCCAGCATCACTCTAATACCAAAACCGGGCAAAGACCTCACCAAAAAAGAAAATTACAGACCAATATCCCTGATGAACGTAGATGCAAAAATACTCAACAAAATATTAGCAAACCGAATTCAAAAATACATCAAGAGGATCATACACCATGATCAAGTGGGATTCATCCCAGGGATGCAAGGATGGTACAACATTCGAAAATCCATCAACATCATCCACCACATCAACAAAAAGAAGAACAAAAACCACATGATCATCTCCATAGATGCTGAAAAAGCATTTGACAAAATTCAGCATCCATTCCTGATTAAAACTCTCAACAAAATGGGTATAGACGGCAAGTACCTCAACATCATAAAGGCTATATATGACAAACCCACAGCTAACACCATACTTAACGGCGAGACGCTGAAAGCTTTTCATCTAAGATCGGGAACAAGACAGGGATGCCCACTCTCTCCACTGTTATTCAACATAGTACTGGAGGTCCTAGCCACAGCAATCAGACAAAACAAAGACATACAAGGCATCCAGATTGGTAAAGAAGAAGTCAAATTGTCACTATTTGCAGATGACATGATACCGTACATAAAAAACCCTGAAGACTCCACTCCAAAACTACTAGAACTAATATCTGAATTCAGCAAAGTTGCAGCAAACAAAATTAACACACAGAAATCTGTTGGTTTCCTATACAGTAATGATGAACTAACAGAAAGAGAAATCAGAAAAACAGTTCCATTCACAACTGCATCAAAAAGAATTAAGTACCAAGGAATAAACCTAACGAAGGAAGTGAAAGACCTGTACTCTGAAAACTACAAGACACTCCTAAGAGAAATTAAAGAGGACACTAACAAATGGAAATGCATCCCATGCTCTTGGCTAGGAAGAATCAATATTGTCAAAATGGCTATACTACCTAGAGCAATCTACAGATTCAATGCAATCCCTATCAAACTACCAACAGCTTTCTTCAATGAACTGGAACAAATAATTCTAAAATTCATATGGAACCACAAAAGACCCCGAATAGCCAAAGCAATCCTGAGAAGGAGGACTAAAACAGGGGGAATTACGCTCCCTGACTTCAAGCTCTACTACAAAGCCACAGTAATCAAGACAATTTGGTATTGGCACAAAAACAGACCCACAGACCAGTGGAACAGAATGAAAATCCAAACATTAACCCAAACATATACAGTCAATTAATATTTGATAAAGGAGCCTTGGATTTACAATGGGGAGATGACAGCCTCTTCAGCAGCTGGTGTTGGAAAAACTGGACAGCTACATGTAAGAGAATGAAACTGGACTACTGTCTAGCCCCATACACAAAGGTAAACTCAAGGTGGATCAAAGACCTGAATGTAAGTCATGAAACCATAAAACTCTTAGAAAAAAACATAGGCAAGAATCTCTTGGACATAAACATGAGCAACTTCTTCATGAACATATCTCCCCGGGCAAGGGAAACAAAAGCAAAAATGAACAAGTGGGACTATATCAAGCTGAAAAGCTTCTGTACAGCAAAGGACACCATCAGTAGAACAAAAAGACATCCTACAGTATGGGAGAATATATTCATAAAAAACGTATCTGATAAAGGGTTGACATCCAAAATATGTAAAGAACTCATGCACCTTAACAAACAGAAAGCAAATAATCCAATTAAGAAATGGGCAGAGGACATAAATTGACACTTCTCTAAAGAAGAAATTCAGATGGCTAACAGGCACATGAAAAGATGCTCCACACCGCTAGTTATCAGAGAAATGCAGATTAAAACCACAATGAGATATCACCTCACACCAGTGAGGATGGCCAACATCCAAAACACAAACAACAACCAATGTTGGCGAGGATGGAGAAAAGGGAACCCTCCTACACTCCTGGTGGGACTGCAAATTAGTTCAACCATTGTGGAAAGCAGTATGGAGGTTCCTCAAAAAACTAAAAATAGAAATACCATTTGACCCAGGAATTCCACTCCTAGGAATTTACCCTAAGAATGCAGCAGCCAATTTGAAAAGGACAGATGCACCCCTATGTTTATTGCAGCACTATTTACAATAGCCAAGAAATGGAAGCAACCTAAGTGTCCATCAGTAGATGAATGGATAAAGAAGATGTGGTACATATACACAATGGAATATTATTCAGCCATAAGAAGAAAACAAATCCTACCATTTGCAACAACATGGATGGAGCTAGAGGGTATTATGCTCAGTGAAATAAGCCAAGCCGAAAAAGACAAGTATCAAATGATTTCACTCATATGTGGAGTATAAGAACAAAGAAAAAATACTGAAGGAACAAAACAGCAGCAGACTCACAGAACCCAAGAACGGACTAATAGTTACCAAAGGGAAAGGGACTGGGGAAAATGGGTGGGAAGGGAGGGATAAGAGGGAAAAAGGGGCATTACAATTAGCAGATGTAATGTAGGGGAGGCATGGGGAGGGCTGTACAACTCAGAGAAGACAAGTAGTGATTCTATAGCATCTCACTACGCTGATGGACAGTGACTGTAATGGGGTTCGTGGGGGGGACCTGATGAAGGGGTAGTTTAATGACCATAATATTGCACATGTAATTGTAGATTAATGATAATAAAATAAATTATATATAAAAATTAAAAATTAAAAAAAAGAGTATTAGATCAAACAAACAAAAAAATCAGTGATTGTGAGCCAGGCCTTCTAATCTTCTGCCCAAAGGCACGGTAGACCTTACAGAGTAACAACACTGGAGCATAAGTGAACCTCCAGGACCAACACGTGTACACTTTCTATTGCCCCAGGTTCCACTGCCCTTCCCACAGTGTGTCACGTAGGCCACTGCAGCACAGTCTCTTGGTTGGGCTGCTCAACGTGCAGGTTCTAGGGCTCCAGAAAATTAACTCAGGACTTTCAGTATTGTTCATCCTCCAAAGGTCTCTATAAGTGGTTCTTACACATACTGCATTTGAAGAATCAGTGCCTTCAATTTGGGATTGTGGTGAGAGTTCCCTTCAAGAAGATCTTCATATTACTGGCCGTTCAAGGCAACAAAAGAACCCTGAAAGTGGATTTGGCTCGTGCTTCCAGGCACACTGCGCCTCGTTTTTCCCTTAGTAGCTGCCTCCTTCCCCCACTTAAGCATTTGTGAGTCTTGGTCATTCTTGAGCAAACTTGGAAGCTGCTGCATGTATTCTAGCCCCTTAGGGTCTCTGGGTCAGCCCTCAGGTCATCCCATCTCCATTCACAGGGAGTTCACTTGACTGCCAAGAATGAGGCTTAGACATAAACTAGATCTCCCCTTTCCTCCGCCGGAAGGCAGCCATTCTGGGTCCTTGTCAAAGCAAGTCAGTCCTGCTCAGAGTCTGCTTGGAAATGAGGTGGTAGGACCCCTTGCGACGGCTGTCTCGTTCAACCCTTAACACAGAACAGGAGCAGTCTGCTCAGGTCTTCCCCTCACACGATCCTCATCATCCTTTCTGATGAATAGTCTGCAGGAATAGTCAGTACGGTCGAAGTTCTCTTTGAAGCTGCCTCATGTTGGAGTGAGTTGCTCAAAATTTTATCTACTTGACTGTGTCTAGTTGTGATGTGAGAAGGTGAGTGCCAGGAAATCGAAGTATACCTGACCTTGGACCCTCCCCTACAGTTGTGCAATTCTGCCTATCCTGAAATTCCATCATTTCCAGAAATTACTTCCTTTCCTGCAATTCTATAGTTTCCAAAAATTATTTCCTTTATTTTAGAAAATGCTGCCCCCAAATAAATGATTGGAGGTCACTTTTAGTGCTGTTGTTCTTAGAGGCATGGGTAATCTTCTATCTGCCTCAGACTTTTCCGTGGAGTGTATTTTCCTAAATGATAGTATCTGTGGGCAAAGGGCCTTATTAATAGGTGCTGTGAAAGGTTTTACCTTTTCTGAGATAATTGCTGGCAACTGGGGTTAGCAAGAGAGTGAGGCACTTTATCCTTTGTCACTTGCTGTGAGTGAAATTGACTGTGATCACGCACAGCAGGATCACACACAAGGGCAAAGGGCTTCCTTGTCCGAGTTTGGCTCCTGCTCCCTCTCCTCTTGCAGAAGAGGAAGCAAAGGAAAGGGAAACGGATTCAACACAGACAAAGGTGCTGCTTGTAGTGAAAGGCTTCCCACCCAGAGCGCCCTGGGGAATGACACATAGTTTCATTCAAACAAGATCATGTAAATTAATGTGGCTTATAGGTAGTTTTCCAAAATCTGCCATTCTGCCATACATCTTTTTCATGGAATTTGTTTTCTTTAGTATCACTTACATCAGGTTTATAGGAAACCTAAAGGCCAATAGTTAGCAGATGAAAGATACATTTTGTCAAGACTCTAATTATTAGTATCACAAGTAACTTCATATTCTGGTCCCAGCAGCCCAGTTTACTTACATTGCTGGTGGTCTAAGTCAGATGACAATAGTTAACACTTACACAGAATTTATACCACCCACCAGGCACTAAGTATTCTACATGCATTAACTGAAACTCCCAGCAAACCTGTGAAGTAGATATTATTATTGGCCTTTTACAAATTGTATAACTGAGGCAAAGAGAGGTAAATATCTTGTCCAAAGGTCACAACAGTGAGTGGTGGAGCCTAGAGAACTTAGATCCTTGCTACTCACAGGTGGTCCCTGGACTAGCACAATGGGCATGACCTGGAACTTGACAGAAATGCACTCTGAGGCCCAATGCACACCTTTGGAATCAGAATCGCATTTTTAATGAGCCTCCCCAGGTGATTCATATGTGTGTTCAAGTTTAAAAACCACTGGTTTACATAATCTTAATTTCTCCCCATACCCATTAAAAATCTGCCTCTGGCTTCAACCCTTGGGAAACAAAGTGTACTTGGTTGGTATTTTGAAAAAATTGGATCTTAGGATGATTTTTGTGTCTTCTCCCTGGTAACTCTCTTGTCCAGATAATAAACTTCTCAAAAGAAAAAAAAATAGTACAGCTTCTTAAGAAAAAAAAGTTATTGAATTCATATTATGTACAGTCACTTTCATTTCATTAAATCATGATAGAAAACCTTATGAAATACATATAATTATCTGGGAGGAGGCAGAGATGAGGTGGATTAGGGACCTGTGGACTGTTGGATGCAGACATGATTCTAGTATTCAACCTATCGCCTGGAGAATAAAGCCGGGTATAAACCATTTTACTCCAAGAACATTCCATTGTATATCTCAGTCTCACTGAATCCATAGTGAACTTGCCTGTTGCTGAAACCCTCAGACAAGACAAGAAGAAAAGCCGAGATTGATGTCTAAGCTTACACTCCCTGCTCCTTGAAACCAGATTTTTACGTTTATCTCTATTTCCTAGTTAGGTAGCACAGTGTCTAGCATATAGTAAACCACCAATGAATCTTTGAAAAAAACTAATTTTTTCAAATGCTGTTTCAAAAATAAAAAACTTTTTTTGCTTCATTATTAGCATTTCTCCCTGATTTAAAGAAGTGCTATCGATGTAACCTAAAAAGTATCAACTTTGGGAACATAATCAGGCCCTGGAAAGGCAGATAAATCCTCTCCCTGCCATTTTAGTTCATATGATAAAGGTATTTATTATTATAAGAAAAACAAAAAACAATGAAACTACAGTAGGAGATAAGGTTGTCCTTAGAAGTCCCGCTTTTCAAAGTGATGGCATCAACTAATTTTCTTTTTCCTGCAAATCACACTGGTGATAATTTACATGACCAAAAATTTTAGGTAGGATTGTTTAGAATTGCTGTCATTTGTAGATAAATTTTGATTCAGGCAATTCATGTGCTATGACTACAGAACAAAATGCAGATTAGCCAACCAAATGTGTCAGTACCATTAAAACAGGTAAGCTTTTTGTAAGGCATTAGTTTTTTAAATGTAAGATATTTGCTTCATGAATTATAGTGATAAGAGTTCAGCTGAATTTACAGTAGGATTTTTTTAAATTTCTTCAAATAGGAAACCACTGGCAATTCAGTGTAAAGTCATTTTCTATTTTTAAAATAATTGAATTTGAGACATAACTATTAGTGTGACAGTTTCACAGGGCAAAAACTGAGATGAATAAATGGGTCTAAAACCCAGGCTAATGGAGCAATGCTTTTCAAAATTATGTACACATTTGTGTACTTCTCCTACCACTGATGGTTTCATTTGTCATATGGTTTTATGGCCATTTCCTAGAGAGCATTTTCCAATCCTATTATGTTTCTAGCAGAAATCCCATGTTGTGATCATTCAATTATAAGGTGGAATTGTACAATATTTCTGGTTTACACCAACAGATTTCCTAGTAGATATATGACGGCTGACTAAATAAATACAGTAATATTTTTATTTAGTCAGTAATCTGAATATAATGCACACAAATGCATCATATAGGTGGGGGCAGGTCGATCCTTTCATCCTTCTGATCAACCTCTGTGACTTTGAGTAAATCAGTTAGCTCTCTGGACCTCAGTGTTCCCTTCTGAAAAAAGACAGATTAAATTAAATTATCTGTTATGTTGCCTTTTAAATTTAACATTCCATATTAATTATTCCATAAACCTCTTTAATTTGGACTAAGTGGGAATTTGTGAAAAAATCTGAATGAGAGAATGTATTTTTAAGCAAATATAATCTTCTAACTTTAAAACAGCATAGGACCTGGAACTGGGTAAACAAATTTTATCATTTGTGTGTAAACATATGTTGTAAAAATACATAACAATGCTCTAAAACACTTTTAAAATATCTTCATAATTTTATGATATGTTTTCACAGTAAGATCTTTGTAATGCAAAAATATTATCTATAAAATCTCCTATGTAATAGAATTTAGCAAATTGCTAGTACATCTTATGTGAAGAATAAGCCAATGAATAAAATATTTTTAAAGTACTGACTATTTACCCTCTCAGATTAAACTCACAGTTATCAAAAATATATGGATTACAAATATCAGAGCAGTGTTTGACTTTGAGGGGATTGACTGGGAAAGAGCATAAAAACTTTCCAGGGTGATGAAAATATTCATCATCTTGATCTAAAAAGTAAATACATAGATGTGTTCACTTTATAAAATGTTACCAAGCAGAACACTAAATTAATGTATTTTAATTAATGTATTTATGGAGTATATGTTGTGTTAAAAAACAAAATTCAATTGAATGAATTTTAAAGAGCTTATTGACTTTGTTCAAAGATTGATGAATTAGACAGCATCCAATCTAGCAGATAAAAAAGGAGGAGGAGCTGTACAAAATGAAAGACTTTTATAGGCAGAAGAAAGCAGGAACAAGGAAATTTTACAAGGCAAAGAGAGGAGTATTTATTGTAGGGTTACCTTCCTTTGGGAGATGGCGGGACTCTATCAGGCAGATCACCTTGCTAGTGCAGACCAGGTGATTCCTAATTGATTGTGGCGTAAGATCCACTTCTGGGAGAGCCGACGCTATAATTAAGTCTCAGTTTGGTGACATGGGGCTTAGCATGTATGACTCCAAATTGGGGCCTGTTTTGCTCTTAACAGTTACAGATCAACTTTTTTTTTAAGTTTTAAAAATTGGACTCACAGTTTTTCAAAAAGTCTCTATCCCTTCATTAATGCAAACTAAATAGGTTCTAAAGTCCTGCTATAATATTGGAGGTCATTTATGCTTTAATTATGACTTTCAAAAAGACAAAAAAAAAAAGAGTAGAAAAACAAAACACGTGGCTGAGTTTTGTGGAGTGTAATGTGAGGTCATTTTCCTCTTTTTCCACTCCTTTTACATTATTTCCCAAGCTGTTGGAATTGGATTTGCATTTCCTTTCAGTGCCACACTATGCAGTAATGGGTATTTAAACAAATAGGATAACAGGATAACCTATAAAGTTCCAACCAGGACAATAGATTATAAGTCTTCAGAAGAAAGAGAATGTCATTTTTATATCCTCTAAAGCTCCTGGCCAAGTTTTTAGTATTCACTGGGAATTCAATTTATATTGGTTAAATTGGATTTCAAATCTATATGATAAAAATTTAATTTCAAAAGTATATTCTAAAAGGAAAAATACTAAAATTTCATAGAAAAATAAGACTTGATGAGTGGGAAAATTAGTTAAGCAGTCAAGGTACACTGTATTAGGTAAATACACACTGAATCATCTCACAGAATAATGGAGCCTCAGCAAAAATTAAAGAAATGTAATTAAAACAATAATGAGTATAAAAGTAGTGTTACACCTAAGGAAAGGAAAATTTGATTTAAAATTAAATTAGACATCAATAAAATTCTATAAAACTCTTAAAAGTGCCCTTAAATCATCCTTAGATTGCCCCAGAATTTCTCAGCTATTTTCTCATCCTCCTAAGATCTGGTTAGTACTTCATTACATATCAGCACTCAGGATAGTTTTTTAAAAATGATTTCTTATGACATTTTATTGCTTTTACATTATTAGTAATGACGAAGTTTACTTGCTATTTTTTTATTGCAACTCCACAATATTTGGTGTATGTTAAAGATTGTCAACTTTTTTTTTTTTTGGCCTACCCAAGTTACATAACTACTTATGGCAGCACTCTTATAAGAACATGAGACTTCCATTAAAAGCAGTCCAAATATGGAGGAAAGAGGTGTAGGTCCCAAGAAGTTAGAAAGGTATCAAGTGGTGGGTCTTAGAGGAACTGAAATTGTTATGTTTGAACTGCTGACAAGTGAGTGTGTTGTGTGCCGGCCACAGCAACACCCAGGGCATGGGCTGTCCTCAAAGAGCCGAGCCTGACTGTAATTAAGGCTCCAGAGCCAAATTCAATGTACAGAAAATACAGAGGGTAGAGGAACAAGTTAAATGATATTACAAGAAAGCAAGCCCCAAATCCAGAATGTTGGACATTTCTACTGGATAACTGACTCAATTTCTGCAACAATAGCCTTGAAGAAAATGGAAGAGGAGGAGGAAGAGTATCAGCTTAAAAGACACTAAAAGAGGCAACAGATCAAAGTGCAATGTGTGGACTTTGTTTGGATCTGTGGTCTCACAATCAACTGAAAAAATACATTGTAGAGACAATTGGGATTAATTATTTTATTAATAGGGACTAGTTATTACATAACTTCAAAGGATACTTGTTAATTTTGTTAGGTACAATAATGGCAATGTAGTTATGTAAGAATATGTTCATATTTTTTAGAGATGCACAGTGAAAGAGATATGAATGACATAATATAATACATGGGATTCATTAAAAAATATCTCAGCAAAAGAAAAAGAAAAAAGAGATATGCAAATCAAATGTGGTAAAATTTTGATAATTGTTGAATGTGGGTGACAGAGAAGCAGGAGTTTATTGGCATATGTTTAAAAATATAATACAAATTTTAAAAGTTCCACACAAAAAAATTGATATATACCTCCCCAATTATTAAAATAAATAAAAGTGATTTTTTAAAAATGTTTGCAGGCTTTAAATACAAATACATTGTTCATAGTATTATACAGAAACCCCCAAAGATCATGGCATTAAGAGTCTGTATCCTTCACCTGGTCATTCCACTCTTTGTAAATATCACAAAAAAATAACAGAAAGTAAAACATGATTCATGCAGAGTATGCATGTAGCTTTATTTTAACAGTGAAAATTTGGAAATTAAATATAAAATATAGGAGAATGTGAAGTTAATTACCATGGATCAATATAATGAAAGACCGTAAATCTATCAAAGGTAACAGGAATTTGAACTACTTAAATACATGAAAGTAAGTAAACACTGACATAAATTAGGAGGATTTTAAGTATCAGTGAAAAAAATAGTTGTAAATGGCAGAAAGCACAACACACAATGGCACACTTAAGGCAAAGAGGAGATTTATTGGCTGATGGAGATGAAAAGTTGGAGGCACAAAAGTGTCCAAAATGGATCATAGACCTAAATGAAAACACAAAACTGTAAAGCTTTTAGAAGAAAATAGGGGGAAAAAATCTAGGTGATATTGGGTTTGGTGATGATTTTTCAGATACATCAAAAGGGCAATCTATGAAAGAAAAAGAAAGGCTATGTTAAGAGAATGAAAAGACAAGTCACAGACTGGGAGAAAATACTTGCAAAAAACTTATCTGATAAAGAACTTGTATCCAGAATATATACAGAACTCTTAAAACTCAACAATAAGAAAACAAAAGACCCAATTATAAGATAGGCAAACATGAACAGACGTCTCACCAAAGAAGATATTCAGATGGAAAATAAGTATATGAATATTGGTATTAAGGAATTGTGACTTAAAACAACAATGAGATGAAATTACATACCTATTAGAATGGCTAAAAGTACAAACAAATACAAAAACAGACAGTACTAAATGCTAACAAGGATGCAAAGCAACAGGGACACTCAACTCATTGCTGGTGGAAATGGAAAATGGTATAGCTGCTTTGGTAGTTTATTACCATATGATCCAGCAATTACATTCCTGGGTATTTACCAAAACCAGAAAACATATCCATGCAAAGCCAGCACACAAATGTTTAGAGAGATTTTTTCAGTTGCCAAAAACTGCAAGCAACTAAGATGGCCTTCAATAGGTAAATAGAAAGTTGTGGTGCATCTGTACAATGGAATACAAGCCAAGAAAAGGTATGAAAGAAACAATGCATATTGTCAAGTAAAAGAAGCCAGTCTGAAAAGGCTACATACTGTATTATTCCAGCTCTATGGCACTCAGGAAAAGGCTATGGAGACAATGAAAAAAATCTGGTTGCCAGGAGCTCTGGGATAGGAAAGGAGGAAATAAATAGGTGAAGCCCAAGGGATTTTTGGCATGCTGAAGCTGTTCTGTCTGACACTATAATGGGGGACACATGGCCTTAAGAGCTTGTCAAAACCTTAAGACTTCACAGCACAAAAAGCAAATCTTGATGTATGCAAATTTTGAGAAAATCTTTTGGGAGGTTGGGGAATTCCAAGAAAGAATCAGACTGTGACGAGAGAATCTATCTGAAGGCAGAGAGGGGGAAAATTGCTGACACAAGTAACTGTGGAAATGAGTAGAGTCTGAAAGTCAAAAGGCAAAAAGAACTGCAGGGAAGCACAGTACTCTAGCTGGTAAAGAGCCATCCTTGGAGTACAGCTTAACAATTCTGATGCTTGCACACATGTATTCTGGAATTAAACAAGTAAATGGATGGCAAATAGTTGGAACCAGGTTTCTCATAATTAGAGTGGGAATTCATAGATAAGCAAGATTACATATGCTATAAAATACACTCATGATTTAAAAATATAAAGGAATGAAGATGAAATTGAGTTTATTGCTTATAAACTTATCACAATTAGTCATGTTCTATGTAATTATATTTTATTATAATTACACACACACACCACCCAAATAATTTAAAGCAAGTTGAAAGAACAAAATGCAAGCTGACAACTGTACTAGGTTAATGCATATCTTGCTCAAGTTTTTATCAGCCAAATATGTCAAGTTTACAAAAGTACAAGAAGTTCCAGTAATAAATAAATTTTTTTAAAGTATACTTTTTTTAATATCGAAGTAGTTCCCTTACACAAAACAAACTTTATGATGTAAAAATGTTCCTTCATGAAAGTTAGCTCAGATTTAGTAAGAACTGGGATGTCCCAGATCAATGGAAGCATAATGCTGATGGCCAGACAGTAATTGTGCATTGTAAGAGTAGCAGTATCATATAAAATAAACATGGGTGATTATTTCATTCTTGTATCCATTATGTGAGCATCATATAGGCGAAGAATAAAAAAAGGTTAGGTCTCCTTATAAACATGTATAAAAACTCTTTACCTGTAACAATCATCCGTTTTCCCACTGTGGTGGATATTGGCTCTCGATATGTAACAGATGCCATGGCTAAAGTTCGAACTGTACCACCGGATTTTCTTTGTCAGCTCCCTCCGGCTGTTTGCACCAGAAAGAGCCAAAGACTTCACCGTCCCTGCTCTCCCCGTCTGTGACCCAAACTAGGTGGTTGCTAAGGCCTCTTTGTGACAGAGGAGGTGTTCCTTCTAACAGAATTCAGTGTTCCGGTCCCCAGGGACAGGGACCCCCAGTCCCCAGACCCAGCTGCAGCATTCCCAGGAATTTCATCTAATTGTATCTTTCCCTTATCAACATCAAGTCAGAGTAGACCTGTTCAATACTAGATCTAAAGCAGGCTTATGTCACGGATGATCTGTCAGGCTTAATCAACACTGTCTTTCAACACTCCCCAAAGAATGTTCTGCAGAGAGGTGTCACTGCAAAAACAAACAAAAACCACACCCATGATTAAATGCATGTGAGAGACAATGGCTAGGTAAAATACAATAAAATTTATATTAATGAATGAATGAATGAATGAAAGAGTGTATATATTTCTGCCCAGTCCCATATTCCAACACTTACAATCTGTGCCTTGGTCATATCGATCTATTTATGGTTCCCATAATGTGAGATCCTCTTTCACTCTTTTGAGCCATTACACGGGCACTTCACTCTTCCAATAACATCCCTATGCAAATATTCTTGTCCTCTGAGAGCCACAGCCCACACCTCCTCTTCCAGGAGGAGGCCTGCAGGCATAGGAAAGTATTTTTCTCCTTCATGCTCCTTTAACCTCTATGTCATCTTGTTCATACCTATCTTTTAAACTCTTACCACTTTTTTAATGGTCTGTTTTGTCCTGACCTGCATTACACAATGTTTGTTCTCTATATTGGCCCTCTGAAGTTTCAGAAGCTTTTCTATTCTTTCTGAGGTTACCTAGTTCTGTTTGCTATAATCAGGAGCTCTGTTCCTAGCTGAAAACTTCTCTCTGAAAATTCCCTGTTTGTGTCCTTGGAACTATCATTTTCCAAATCATCCAAGTTTGAAACTTCCTCAAGGAAGTCAGGAACCTGCCCATTCGGGTGCGTCACTTGTGGTTTTCACAATGCTGAGAAGAGAAAGGAATGAGGAACCTGAATGAGAAGTAATTCTTTAGTAAAATGAGTAGAAAATAAAGGAGATTTTGGCTTTTGGCTTGGCTGCATGAACCCAGCATGGTAAATGCAGGCTTCTCTTTGCTTTAGACACTTATAATCTGTGGTGGGCTTAGGATCAGCGATTCTGATGGAAAAAGGTTGGTGGGAAGGGAAAATAGAGTAGGAAGATCAGAGCTGGTTCTTCTCTGTGGGATTATTCCACCAACTCAATACACATTTAGGTTCATTAGTTTTGTTTCACTTCGTTTTTTAAGAGATTTTTAAAATTATGTTATAATTAAGTAAAATATTTACATGGTTCCAAAGTGAAATTCTTAAAATAACACATATATAGAAAAGTCTAAATTGTCATCTCTATCTTGTTACTTCCTTTTCCTTATAGGAAAATTTGTAAAAACAACGTAAATATGTATTTATAATCAGGTCCTCCCCTTCCTCAGAAAGACAGTAGCAAAGTGAACACATGTTTCTTCACCTTACTTTTACCACTCATCTGGCAAATACTCTATGGCATTATTTAAAGCTATTCTCATTTTTGGCACAGCTTCAAAATATTCGATTGTATGGATTTACCATAATTTATTCAACCAGTCCTCTGTTAATGGTAATATGGGCTGTTTCCAATATCTTGCTGTTACAAAAAGTGCTGCAAAGCATAACTTTCTGCACACATCTTCTCATATATTTTGCAGTAAGCCTTTGGGATAGATTCCTAGAACTGCAGTTGCCAGACCAAAAGGCAAGAGCATATATAAATGTGCATGCTATTGCCAAATTTTCCCACCTAACAGTTGTATAATTGTGTATTCCAACCAGCAATGTCTGAGAATGCCTATTTACACACAGCCTCACATACAGAGTGTGTTGTCATACTTAGGGATTTATGTCAGGTAAGAAATGGTAACATAGTATTACATTTCTCCTATCATTATCAAGATTGAGTATCTTTTAATATGCTTAAGAACCATTTGCATTATTTTTTATGACCCTTCTGGTCATATTGCTTGTGTATTTTACTATCAGGCTGTTTACCTTTTTCTTATCCTACCTTTAAGAGAAGACATTCCAAATAAGGACAACAGACACATCAACAGGGAATTACAATAAAATGTAATAGGGGCAATAATGTTTACAGTAATGCATTTAATTAGTGCAAGTTTCTCCCGCTTTCCAGAACTCCGGCTTTCCTATGAAATCTTTCACAAGCTGAAATGGCGTAAAGCACAGAGTATCCCCTGCTTTTCAAAAGTTAGAGTTTCAACCACTTTACTTTTATGGAAGACCTTCATTAGTACAGTAGCAGTTTTGAGGGTTTTTAAAATTGAAAATCCTTTTAGGATTTCATTCAGTTAACAAAAACAGGCACTAATGGGAACTTTCAGAAAGTGGAGTATACCTTTCCCTAACTTGGTCCTAGAGACATGGGAGCAGAAAGGAGTATCACCTACTCAGCCTGGGACTGAGGGTGGGGGCTTCACTTGTGGCGAGCTGGGTTTGCTGGAGGAAGAGACACCTAAACTGTGTCTCCAAGAATGATAAAAATCTAGGTAAGGAATGGGGGCTGGAGGATGGGGTGGGCAGGGAGGGCTTTTTGGACACAGTGGATAGCTTGAACAAAAGACTAGGAAGGGAGACGGAGCCAACAGAACCATGCATGGTGAAAAAGGAGTTGGGTATTGCTGGAGTTCACGGCTAAGAAGGTGAAATGGGAGAGGAGCTGGAGAGTCTGTTCTGGAGGGTTTAGACATGCAGAGACTGGCAGTCTTGAGTTTGACTCAAAGCTGTTTGACCGTGTGGAGAAGGAATTTGAAGAGAAAAGCCTGGAGATAAGAGACCCCAACTAGCAGCTGTTGAAGTGGTCCAGGAGACGAAGATGAGGCCTGAATGAAGGCAGAGGAGGCAGGAATGAGAAGAGACACTCTCAGGAAGTGTGTGTAAGGAGTCAGGATGACCCCAGTTCTCCAGTTTAGGTGACCGGTGAGCAGTAGTAACACAAAATAATAAAGAGAAAACAAAAGAAAGAAAAAAAGGCCAATAAATAAAGTGATAGTATTAACTAGGTGTGGATTTATATATACTACACAACAGGCTAATAGAGCAGTTAAAATTAAGCCTGAATTGTCCTAAATTGTTGTGACAGCTATCGAACTCATTATAGCGGATTAGAGATGATTACCCCATGGCCACCAGATGCATTTCTATTAGAGAAAATCCCTATTGTTTATGAATCAATGGCAGCTTCTTTTGCTGAAACTCAGGGTTTGATGCTTGGCACAAATGAGATTTTGGCTATTGTCTTGCTTTGCTAATTTTACAACTACTTCAGAGTTGATAACTGTGGAGGCCAATGCCGTGTGGAAAAATATCTTTTTCTACCATTTGGCAAAGCATCAAGTTATACATTTTAATGACAAAAATAATGCAAACCAGAAACTCTTACAATACAGGAGTGGTACAAATCTCCAGGTGAATAGCAGTCACAATTTGTTAAAATTACATAATAATGTCCAAATTTCCTATTACTAAGCACACTCTGCAAACTGGGGAGCTTCGTCACCCATGAACCCGTAAAATCTTTCCTTATACCTTTAAACACCAAATATTTTTTTGTCCTTTCCTATATTCCTATTTTCAAGAACAATCTGAAAAACAGAATAGAGTCACAGACTTGGCTTCAAATCCCAAAACTCCTCTGTGCATTGGCAAGTTGAGTCTCTGTAAAAGGAGAATTATTGTGCCTACCTTTGGGACAAAGGGGATTAAGGTATGTAAAATCCTTGTCACACTACTTGACTTATAGTCTGTACTCAGTCAATATTTGCTGTAATTTTTGCCTATTCAACCATCCCCAACCCTTACCACTCCCCACACTCCCTTTAGAAAA
This sequence comes from Smutsia gigantea, assembly GCA_032199065.1. Classification (NCBI taxonomy): domain Eukaryota; kingdom Metazoa; phylum Chordata; class Mammalia; order Pholidota; family Manidae; genus Smutsia; species Smutsia gigantea. Next base: position 134,602 of record JAVSCE010012286.1, read on the forward strand.
TACACAAGACTAATACAGATTTAAACTGTGACCATAATAACCTTACTTTTTATATTTGGGTTTGCAAGGCCAGCTCATGAAAGAGCCTGCATTCTTCCCCCTACTCATTTAGCTGTAATTTGGATTAAATTAACACCAGGAGTCTGGTGGTGCTATTTCCTGCCTGTCCAAGCAACCAACCTTCCCACAGCTGTGGTTACATTACCTAGGGATTATAGCACACACAAGTTTTTTATAGAGAAACACAGTTTAAGAAATGAATGCCACAAACATTATCATTGCTCTCCCCTAATTGCTATACTATATTTTAAAAAACAATAAATAAAGAAAGTGTTTTAGCAACAATAATGTGTGAACTTTATAAATGTGTGAACTGATTTTATTAAATATTAACTTAGCTAGATTGGGAACAAGACAAGGATTCCCTCTCTTACCACTTTTATTCAACATAGTACTGAAGGTCCTAGCCACAGCAATCAGACAACACAGAAATAAAAGGCATCCAGACTGGAAAGGAAGAATTTAAACTGTCATTGTTTGCAGACAACATATTATATATAGAAAACTCTAAAGATTCTACCAAAAAATGGTTAGAACTAATAACTGAACTCAGCAAAGTTGTAGGATACAAAATTAAACCACAGAAATTTGTTGCATTCCTATATACTAATAATGAATTAGCAGAAAGAGAAATCAGGAAAACAATTCCATTCACAATTGCATCCAAAAGAATAAAATACCTAGGAATAAACCTAACCAAGGAGGTGAAAGACTTATACTCTGAAAACTACAAGACACTCATGAGAGAAATTAGAGAGGACACCAATAAATGGAAATACATACCATACTCATAGATAGGAAGTATTAATATTGTCAAAATGGCCATCCTGCCTAGAGCAATCTACAGATTCAGTGCAATCCCTATCAAAATACCAACATCATTCTTCAATGAAATAGAGCAAATAGTTCTAAAATTCATATGGATCCACAAAAGATCCTGAATAAACAAAGCAATCCTGAGAAGGAAGAACAAACCTGGGGGGATTATGCTCCCTAACTTCAAGCTCTACTACAAAGCCACGTTAATCAAAACAATTTGGTAGGCACAAGAACAGACCCATAGATCAATGGAACAGAATAGAGAGCCCAGATATAAACTCACATGTATATGGTGAATTAATATATGATAAAGGAGCCATGAATGTACTGTGGGAAAAGACAGTCTCTTCAACAATTGGTGTTGGCAAAACAGGACAGCTACATGTAAGAGAATGAAACTGGATTATTGTCTAACTCCATACACAAAAGTAAACTCAAAATGGACCAAAGACCAGAATGTAAGTCATGAAACCATAAAACTCTTAGAAGAAAACATAGGCAAAAATCTATTGAATATAAACATGAGCAATTTTTTCCTGAACACATCTCCTTAGGCAAGGGAAACAAAATAAAAAACAAACAGGTGGGACTACATCAAACTAAAAAGGCTCTGCACAGCAAAGGACACCATCAGCAGAACAAAAAGGCACCCTACAGTATGGGAGAATATATTCATAAATGACATACCCAACAAAGGGTTAACATCCAAAATATATAAAGAACTCACATTCCTCAACACTCAAAAGACAAATAACCCAATTAAAAAATGTGCAGAGGATCTGAACAGACTCTTCTCCAAAGAAGAAATTCAGATGGTCAACAGGCACATGAAAAGATGCTCCATATCACTAATCATCAGGGAAAATGCATTAAAAACACAATGAGATATCATGTCCACCAGTTAGGATGACCGCCATCCAAAAGACAAGGAATAACAAATGCTGATGAGGATGTGGAGAAAGGAAACCCTCCTACACTGTTTGTGGGAATGTAAATTAGTTCAGTTGTGGAAAGCAATATGGAGGTTCCTCAAAAAACTAAAAATAGAAATACAATTTGACCCAGTAATTCCACTTCTAGGAATTTACCCAAAGAAAATAAGATCCCAAATTGAAAAAGACATGCACCCCTATGTCTATTGCAGCACTATTTACAATAGCCAAGATAAGGAAGCAACCTTAGTGTCCATCAATAGATGAATGGATAAAGAAGAGGTGGTACATATACACAATGAAATAATATTCAGCCATAAAAATAAAAGAAATCCTACCATTTGCAACAACATGGATGGAGCTAGAGGGTATTATGCTCAGTGAAATAAGCCGGGTGGATAAAGACAAGTATCAAATGATTTCACTCATCTGTGGAGTATAAGAACAAAGCAAAACTGAAGGAACAAAACAGCAGGAGACTCATAGACTCTGAGAATGGACTGTCAGATACATTTGACCCAGTAATTCTATTTCTAGGAATTTACCTGAAGAAAATAAGATCCCAAATTCAAAAAGACATATGCACCCCTATGTTTATCACAGCACTATTTACAATAGCCAAGATATGAAAGTAACTTAAGTGTCCATCAATAGATGAATGGATAAAGAGCTGTGGTATATATACACAATGGAATATTATTCAGCCAAAGGGAGGGGTTTGGGCAGGCTGAGTGGGGAAGGAGGGAGAAGGGGGTTAAAGGGCATTATAATTCACAATGACAATATAGGGAGATTATTGGGAATGCAGTACAACACAGAGGAGACAAGTAATGACTCTATAGCATCTTACTATGCTGATAGACAGTGACTGCAGTGGGGGAGGGGTGGTTGTGAGGACTTGATAATATGCGTGAATGTTGAAACCACAATGTTGTTCATGTGAAACCTTCATATGATTGTATATCAATGATATTTTAATAAAAAAATGAACTTAGCTATTACTGAGAGTAAACTCCTGATTTTTTTAATTAAAATTTCATTGATATACAATCTTATATTGGTTTCAAATGTACAACACAGTGGTTCAAAATTTACCCATATTATTAAATCCTCACCCCCCCTCTAATGCAGTTACTATCTATCAACATAGAAAGATGTTACAGAATCATTGGCTATGTTCTCCATGCTGTACTACTGGGCTCATGACCAACTTATACTGTGATTGTGAATTATTGTGCCCCTTTATCCGCCTCCTTCACCACTCACCCCAAATCTTTCCCCTTGCTAACCACTAGTCACTTTTTAGTGTCTATGAGTCTACTGCTGTTTTGTTCCTTCTGTTTTGCTTTGTTTTTATACTCCACAAACAAGTGAAATCATATGATATTTGTCTTTCTCTGCCTGGCTTATTTCACTGAATATATTACCCTCTAAATCCATCCAGGTTGTTATAAATGGTAGGATTTCTTTTCTTTTTATGGCTGAGTAATATTCCATTGTGTATATGTACCACCTCTTCTTTATCCATTCATCTATTGATGGACACTTAGGTTGCTTCCATATCTTATTGCAAATAGTGTGATGATAAACAGAGGGGTGCACATGTCTTTTCAAATCAGGGATTTTGTTTTCTTCGGGTAAATTCCTAGAAGAGGAATTACTGGCTCAAATGGTATTTCTATTTTTAGTTTTTTGAAGTCAGCTCTTCACTTTTCCCTTAAGCAATCTGATACTGGGAGAAGTTAGCCAAGGAGCTTACCAAAGGTACAGGGGAGCTGGAGGCAGAATCAGGACAAAAGTCTCACCCTCCTAGTCCTTAGTTCAGGGTGCTGTCCCAACTACTCTACCTTATAAAAGAATCTGTCATCTCTTTTTCTTATGCATGGTTCTGCAGCTATCAGGAGTCCTTGGAGTTTGCTCCAATGTTTTATGTAGTCTTTCTTCTACTACCATTTTAATTTTCTGGTAAAACCTTCTTCAATGAGCAATGAGCAAATATAACTAGACACTTAATATGCGCCAGACACTGTGCTAAACACGTCCCCAAAAGTTTTCTCATTATCTGCACCATAATGTTATGACACAGAATTATTATCCCCAATTTGTTGATAAGGTCAATTAATTCCAGATAGTTTAGTGTCAATGTTTTGTCTTATTGTATATCCATGACAGAGAATATGGATTCCCAAATCTGACTAATTGTTTCTAAGTTGTTTTAACTGAAATCTACGTTTTATCTTCAACAATTGTATTTGTCAAATTGGCACTTTTAATATGAGCGAAATTCTCCCACATGAAGATGTGATCATAGGTAGAAACTGTTCTGTGTGCTATTACAACTTACCAGTCTGCGAATGCACATGGGTGACAGTTACATTCAATCCTACATTTTCCTAGCTTAATACCCCTCCCACCTTTGTAACCAAAGGAAATCAATCCCCTTAGAAACTTCTCCTCTTTTCTCTCTACCAGCATGAATTTCTGGAGGTCCCCAAATGCCCATACTTCCTTCTCTGTTCTCTGCTTTAATATTTAACTTGGCAGTTGCTCAAATACAAAGTCTCTCCCCTGGCCAAAGTGAAATTTTGCTAATCTCTGTTCCCCAGCTCACCCAACTGCCCCTGGGCTCCTAGCTACCATTCCATTTTCTGTACCATCATTTCAGCTCAGAATCCTTGTCACGGCAGGAGGAAAAAAGTCCCTTCCTCCATGAGATGCTCTCTTAGAGGGCCACCAGCAGATTTTCCTGGGCCCCGAAGGGCAGCACAGTTTTGGCTGACAGCTCTTTTGATTATCTAACAAGCATACTGCTGCCTGGGTGGGGTCAGGGTGGGTACATTTGATTTGAAACTCCTCTGCTCCACCCTCGGCTCTTAGCTGAGTCCAGTGCATCATGTCACACTTCGTCTTTGATCCTGAGGAATTCATTCTCCTTCCTGGAAAAATCTACCTGTGGAAAATTTCCTCCATCAGCACCCTCCCTCCATCCAACTCCCTTTTTCCTATCCCTCATCTAGTTTGCCAACATGCTTCAAGCTATTTTCCCTAGAAACTCCCAGCTCCCTTTTGAAAATACTGGATGCAGTGAGCTACCAGGGGGGAAGGTTTCCCCAGTGCACGACCGGGTGCCAATCCTTCTTACCTTTCCCAGGAAATGTATTTTCATAGTGGAACAGAAATATTTATACTTGGGGGAAAAGCAATAAATGTCATGTAAAATGGCATAAATCTCTACCATAAATTCTTCTACAGTTCCTCTTAGAACTAAGGTCTGAAGCTCAGCGTATCGTCATCTCACTTCGTAAGACTGAGCAGTTTACGACCGTTCTATGTTGCAATGTTTTATTTCAGTGTCAGACCTTTGATAGGGAAGACACAACTTTTTAATATTTGCCAATCATTTACTATGCCATAGAATGAGCATTCAAATATGATCCTTAAAGAGGGTCTATAATTACAAAAAACAATTGTAAAAATAGCTGTCATCTTTTACTCAGAATAGATTGTACACTGGTTCATAGTATGGGTGTTCGGTGTAGTCTAAGAAAAAACTCCACTTTGAAAATTTATTTTTTAGCAAATCCAGCAGGATTTCAATGGGAAATGTAACTTTTCTTTTGATATATTTTATTAGGATTTTTAGCTTAATGTTTTTATTAAACTCTAATGTAACATTTTAGAATGTTATTTTAAATGGCTTGGAACAGTTTGAGCTGAGGCAGATGACAACATCTAGGAAAGAACACATGAATGGGTTTGGGACTTTGGTGGCAAAAGTTGAGACCCCGCCTTACTCCCTACTGTCATATGCGTAGTAGGGAGAAGTTTAAACAAAACCAAGTGAAACTTCTCCTCATTAAGGAAAATTAAGGCTCTGGTGAGGAATGGATCTGGGGGCTCGGGGACTAGAGGGACCCAGCAAGCAGCAGTTACGGGTCTGGTGGATGGGGGCCAGGGAGGGCCGGGTGCGCAGGACCCCGAGGGGGGCGCCGTGATGATTTCCCGGCACTGTGGTTATCCAGGAAACTGGAGACGCCAGACGTCAGGAAATGTCTGATTTTAATTTTAAGTTGTTTGTTATCTTGTGCTTTGCTATAATTCCATTCGGCAGCCTTTGTTGGTGGCATTTTGGGGAAGTTGAAGACGGTGGGGCAGGGCCTGCTGGAGAACAAAACTCGACAGGAAGAGCCCCTCAGCCAGCAGAGGCCGGGAGGGGGCGGTAAGGAGAGGACAGCGGCAGATGGGGTGCAAGCCTTCAGGGCATCCTCTGAAATCTTGGAGGAGAGGAATTCCCACAAAATGGGAGAAAGGGGTGCCACAGGCATTTTACTTGGAGTACTGGAGTAACCGCTGAGCCCAGAAAGGTGAGAACCTCAAGGATTTCAGGAGCTGACATCTTACCCTGACATATGGCAATAATCCAAATCCAATGGCAGGCCAAAGTTAGCTAAAATATTTAGAAGTTGTTTTACTTCTATAAAATGTTTAAGTCATCAGGGAATTACTTATTTAATCATCAGAGGTCTTAATCTCAACTTTATAAAATGGACCAAAGCCAGAATATTTTTAAGTTGATGGAATCATAGATACATTATTTTGGATGACTCACAGTTTTTTTAATATAAGCTGAAAATTGTTCTTATAGCAGCCAGCACTGGAGTCTCTCTTAGGCTGAAAACTTACTTTATTATTTTTAGGCCTCTTAAGGTCAAGAAGGAGGAACCTTCTTCAGGGCATGATCTAAAGGAGCCTGTTAGAGAGAGAGAGTTTTAAATTGTTCCACAGAAGAAGGGAAAGACTATGGGGAAATGCAATGAGAGAGTAGGGCAGGAGATGGGAAATGAGAAGCTGGAGTGAAGAAGCCAGAAAGCTGTAACTGGACCAGAAAAGGTGTATTCGTTTTCTAGTGCTGCATAACAAATTTCCCCCAAAACGTAGTGGTTTAAAAAAAACAAATATTTATTATCTCGCAGTTAATTGTGGGTCAGGAACCTGGATGCTGCTTAGCTTGGCGCCTCTGGCTCAAGGTCCCCTATGAGGTAGCAGTGCAGGTGTCAGCTGGGGCTGGGGTCTTACGTGAAGACTCGGGGGGCTGCATCTAATGCTAAATGCACTGTTGCCAGGGTTCAGCTTCTAGTGCTAATGGGCTGTGGTGTGTGCTGCTCCATATGGCAGCTCAGGAAGTGGCCGCTGGCTTTCATCAGATGGAGCAAGTGAAACATAGTCAGGAGAGGAGCACCAGCCATTTTGTAAACTAGTCTTGTACGTGACATCCCATCACCTCTGCAATGTTCTGCAGTTGATCCTTGAACAATTCAGGGTTGGGGCACCTAACTGCCATGCACTCAAAAATCTGCATGTAAGTTTTACCTCCCCCAAAATGTAACTACTAATAGTCTACAGTTGACCAGAAGCCTTACTGATAATATAAACAATTAACACATATTTTGTATATTACAGGTATTGTAAACTATATTCTTACAGTAAAGTAAGCTAGAGAGAAGAAAATGTTTTTTTCCATTGCTCCAGAAAGTGTTCCAATGTATTTGTTGGGAAAAATACACGAATTAGTGGACCCACACAGCTCAACCTATATTGTTCAAGGGTCATCTGTACTTGCTAGAAACCCAGCCCACCCTGAAGGGCCGGGCATTACACAAGGACATAAATACCAGGAGGGAGGGGTCCCTGGGAGCCATTTAGAAGTTGTCTGTCACAAATAGCCAATGAGGAATGCTTAGTGGTAGTGTGGATGGGGGTGTTTTAAGAGCAGGGATGTTGACTGTTTAGCTTTTCATTGTTTGTAGAGCTCCTTTAGCCCCTTAAACATAAAAACCTGTTCTTGAACCATAAGTCAAGTGCAAGTCATCCCTAAAAAGGGGGCTAGGATGAGCTGTATGTTGGGGGATGTGGCTGGTAGAGAGTGGAAGTTATCCAGGCTTTGGTATTTGTTTGTCTCATTCTTTCATTTCTGCATTTTCTGAGGCCTTTTGAAGCATTCCACTGTTAGTGACCATGACTCTATCAGATCTGTTAGACCACCAGTATTCTGGAACCTAGAATTTAGGAAAGTTGAAAATATTATTCATGCTTTTCTAAAACAAATACATAAAGAGTAGGTTGTTATTGTTAACAAACTAAATAATAAATAAATTTACTCTAAAAGGTTGCTTAATCCTAACAGGAAAGGAAGAACCCCAAACAGAGATACATATGCACATTTATTTATGTCTGAAGCCATTTACTCATTTACTTAAGCAATGTTTTTCTTCCTTAGTTATGTATTTTTTAAATTCCCTATGATTCTTTACACTTTATGTGATTTGGTTAAGGGCAAAATTTGCACCAGATTTTAAATGTAAAACATTCTTCTCATTCCTGCCTTGTTCCATTGATTGATTACATTTTTTATCTGCTAATGCTTATCATCCATTCTTACAAAACACAGAGTCTCCAACAGCAATCTGTCTAATCTGTCTTGATGTCTTTATCTGTTGTGTCACAAAGTTACTTTACAACAGATTCTTGATAATCTGAGAAATACCAAGATGCTCCTAGATAACGGAAAAAAAAACCCATAGAATTTCCTGTATCCACAAAACAAGCTCAGTAGGGAAACATCAGCTGGAACCTGACCTTTGCAGCAGTTGTTCAAAGCACAGGGTGGCCTGCCCTGCTTACTGGTGTTCAGTGATTTTATCCTCAGTTTTTGGAGGTTCAGCATGATCGGAAATAAATTAAAATGTACAAAAAGAGGAGGCTTTGGACTTGAGAACCGTGGTATGATAGCAAGTAATGGAGGAGCACTTAATAGAGAAAAGCACAAAGAGGAAAAGTAAACCGGCTCCAACTCCCAGCATCCAGAGAAGATTAACAGTTCCCGTGCTGGTGTGCTCACCCGCCCTCAGGGAGGATCTTCTGTTCTGAAGGTGATTTTTGCAATCTGCCAATAAAGGGACTGTCTTGCCCTTCTCTAAGCCACCTAAACTAGCTAAAGTAACTAGCCGACTTGCTTATACCTCCTCCAGAGCATGCTGTTTGAGAACAGCTGGCCTCTGTTTTGGACGGAAGTAATCAGCCGTTTTGTGTAATAACCATGAGGGAGGCAGGAAGAAAGCTTTCCTGAGCCTGTGACCATCTCCTGTTTAAGCCAGTTTACTAGCCTCATGCACTGAGTGCACTGGGATGTCTGGCAAGTGGAAGTACAGTGAAATGCGTCATTGTGTTGGTCCCCCAGCCCGTGATTTCCCACATAGAACATTCAAAATGTTCAGTTCCCTGGAAAATGTCCTAAAGAAGTTTCATTGTATTAAGGCTTTGTCTTCTCTTCTTTCACTAAGGCAGTCAGCCCTCTGTTCAGAACAGGCTTTCCTTTCCATAGGCATTTCTGTTGGCACAGAGCCACACAGACAGGAGCCACAGCCAGTGGGCTACAGAGGAGAAAAGTAGGGGGAGAGGAGGCTTTACAAGTTCTTCCCAACACACAACATACAGAAGGAGTCTGAATTGAAAATGCCTGTCAGTTTGCCTCCAGAGATAACGTCAAAGAAACTTGTTAACAATGATAACTAGTAATTATTTTTAAGAACTGAGATAATTTACCAAATGATAGAGTTAAAAATTATTTAATATTAGAATATAGAACATCAGCTTTTAGGTTGAAATACGTGATTTGAGTTTCTTAAAATATAGGTGTTATATGTTTAAGGTTGTGTCACATACATTCATTATACATATAAAACATTACTGATCACTGATTTTAACAAGAAGAAAGTAAAAGCGTTCTCTAAACATCTGTACATTTACAAATGGTAGGGATTTCTGAAAAATCACTGGAGAAAGACAAAATGACATCAGTTTGTCACGTTGCAGTGGATTCTACAATCAACACAGATTAGGGATTTTTTATTTAAAAAAACAAGAAGGCACAGTTGGACCAAATAAGCTTTTTGTGTTTCTATTCTTCCACTACACACAAAAGTCTAAGAAATTTTTACTGATTTCCTGAAATCACCATAATAAATAGCTCTGAAAACTGCATTAAGAAAGATGCTTGAACGTGTGTATAGATGATACCTAGATTCACAAAGATTGATTAAAGAATGGAATGCAAGCCAAGTGATTTTATACAGTCATGTGTTTGATGCCAGTTTAGGATGTTCAGTCAACTTTTCCTGGAGGTATTTATTCTTCAGGAAGTTCTGAATTTTTATGATTCTTTGGGAATATTGGTTATCTGTTCTTAATTTTTTATATTAGGTCAGGAACTACTTTAAAACCCACATGAATTTTATGTCTAGAAAATAGGGTTGGACTTCTACAGATGTCAGAGGTCCCAAATATTTACTGCATTACATCACCAATATTTTAGCTGTCACAGAAGAGTCAAAAGTAAATTTGATATTGGAGAAATCTTGGTAGGAAATAGGCATTGAGGTAAAGGCTGCTTTTGACTCTTAAAGTGAAAGCTTCTTGACAGACATAAGGCATTTTTTTTAATTGAAGCATGGTTGATATACAATCTTATATTAGTTTCAAGTGAGCAACACAGTGGTTCAACAGTTACCCATATTATTAAATCCCCTCCCCTGTCACTAGTACAGCTACTATCTGTCAGCATAGGAAGATGTTACAGAATCATTAACTATATTCTCCATGCTGTACTACCATCCCTGTGACCAATCTACATTATGATTGAGAATTTTTGTGCCCCTTTGTCCCCCCACCCTCTCCACACACCCACCCCAGCCCCTCCCCCATGGTAACCACTAGTCACTTCTCAGTGTCTATGAGTCTGCTGCTATTTTGTTCATTCTATTTTGCTTCTATATTCCACAAACAAGTGAAATCATATGGTATTTGTCTATCTCCACCTGGCTTATTTCACTGAATACCCTCCAGCTCCATCCATGTTGTTGCAAATGGTGGGATTTTTTTTTTTACGGCTGAATAATCTTCCATTGTGTGTATGTACCACCTCTTCTTTATTCATTCATCTACTGATGGACACTTAGGTTGCTTCCATTATCTTGGCTATTATAAGTAATACAGCGATAAACAGGGGTGCATATATCTCTTTGAATCAGGGATTTTGATTTCTTTGGATAAATTTCTAGAAGTGGAATTACTGTGTCAAATGGTATTTCTATTTTTAGTTTTTTGAGGAACCTCCATACTGCTTTCCACAGTGGCTGCACCAGTTGACATTCCCACCAACAGTGTAGGAGGGTTCCCATTTCTCTACATCCTCACCAACACTTGTTATTTCTTGTCTTGTGAAGAGTGGCCATTCTGGCTGATGTGAAGTGATATCTCATTGTGATTTTGATTTGCATTTCCCTGATGATTAACGATGTGGAGCATCTTTTCATGTGCCTGTTGGCTTTTCATCTGTATTTCTTCTTTGGAGAAATGTCTGTTTAGGTCCTCCTCCCATTTTTTAATTGGGTTATTTGTTTTTTTGGTGTTGAGACATATGAGCTCTTTATATATTTTGGATATTAACCCCTTATCAGATAAATCACTTATGAATATATTCTCTTATACTGTAGTTTGCCTTGTTCTGCTAGTGTCCTTTGGTGTACAGAAGCTTTTTAGTCTGATATAGTCCTCTTTGTTCATTTTTTGTTGTTGTTGTCCATGCCTGAGGAGATGTGTCCAGGAAAAAATTGCTCATACTTATGTTCAAGAGATTTTTGCATAAAGCCATCTTTTGATAACACATCAAGTAACTTAGATATTATTTAAAAATGTGTGCCTTTCTAAAAGATGCCTCTCAGTGTCAACATATTGCTCTGGCCCTGTACTGGCTTTCTTGACCCAGATGGGAAGCAATGAAAATAAAGTTAACAGTGGCATTAATCAAACCTCTATAAATTTTGACAGCTGATGAATTTCATTCTTTTACTGGGTGGCACTCCACTGTTCTGTTCTACTTTCTGACTGTTTACTGATAACACCGTTAGAGTTGAGAAGTGGGAAGGTGAGTGGCACTTCCTGACGTTAGCGTCAGCCTGCTGAATAGAGAAAGACGTGCTAGCATTTTCCATAAATATGTCTGAAATTCATGGTAATATGAATATAATAATCAAAAACAATGGGGGTGGGAAAAAAGGAATGTGAGTTAGGAGAAAGGATCACTGTACACAGTAATTGAAACCTCAGCCTTGATTCAGATAGCCTTAAGATTAGATAAATATAAACACTGTTTTATTGTTTAAAATCTTAATGATGCTTCCAAGAAAACACTATTCTTTGCATTTTCTTACAGAAACATAAGAACAAAGTGGCTGCGTAACAGGGTAACAGAGTTTTAGTAACTGTGATTTGAATTATGTTCAGATGCATGCAAAGTGATATGTTTTCTGGGAAAGGTATCTAATACATAGATTTTTTATTATAGCTTGAAGATTTGATATGGGCTTGAAGGGGGGGATATTGGAACTTTATCCTTCTTGCAACTCTAATGCCACTAGACTGAACTGCTCAGAAGAAAAGATTACACCCACAGGTTCCCGGGCCTCCCCCCACAGTGCCTGCTACTTTGTACACAATAGGAGTTAAGAGATATTGTTGCTTGAATTACTAAAGCATCACATTCAAAAGCATTTTCATTACCCAATGCAGAGCAGAGACCATTTACACTATGGATATTTCCAAAATCTCTTGCTGCTAATTAATGAAATCTTATCTGCTATGAGATGAAACATCTTTTTAGAATGATGGAAATGGAATATCTTTCTTTTATTGTCATTCTTCTCCCACCATTTATTTGTTCCCAAAATAGCAGAAACATTTGCCTTGGATTCACCGCCCAGGTTTTCCTCCCAGCACAGTAAAACTATGTGCAATGTCAGAAGAGAGGTGTTAAGCTCTAGTACCCAGCTGTGTGCCAAACTACAGTAAACTACTGGCAGGCTTATCACAGTTCCTTGTGGCCCATTACTCTCTGTTTCATTATGATTTAATATTTGCTAAGAATGCTGTCAGCTCCATCCTTTCATTTCCTCTCGTGCCCGGGCAGCCTGGTGCATAGCTTTTCCTCACCTTCCTTTGCTCCTATTTCCCTGCCCCCATGCCCTCTGGCCGTCTCCTGTCTCTCTCACCCCAGTTCACAATGCTAAAAACAAACAAGCAAAACAAGTTTCCCCTGCTACTACCTGACTTCCAAGCTTCCCAAAAGAAAAGTGAAAATGACTCAGAGTGAAATAGACAAAAGGCAGGAGGCATCCAGGGGCAGGTATTCAGACCGGGTTTGCATCTGTTGCAGAGAAGAGCAGACATCAGCACCACCGCTGTGCTCCTCTGCAAGAACAGTGCTGGAGGGAGCCCCGATGCAGATGGAAGGCCAAAGTCTCCCACTGGCAGCCAGGGCGCTTGATGTGCATAGTGTGTTGATTTCTTTTCCTTTTCAAATGCACCAGTATCCAAATACCAGGCCTCGTGCACAAATATAAACGTCCAGCTGCTCTTGAAAAATTGGAAGACAGTGGGCCCAAATTCCTGCATGGCAATAATCAGGTAGAGCTGAGAAGAGCCTCCCATACCCTGTGGTTTAAGGGGATCCTGAAAAGACAAAAACAAGACCATACAACTCTTGCACACAATAAAAGATATCTACCCAGACTGACACTATCCAGTTATACAGGTTAACAGGTGGAAAATAGTGAAAAGTTTTGGGTTTAGAACTTGGTCATCCACTTACAAACTGTGTTACTGGATGTGAGCCTCTCTCTTCTGCAGGTGATACTGCCCTCTCTCCTCACCAGGTTGTCATGAGGATTGAATTGTTTTAAAAATGATTTGAGTGACAGTACACACTAAATTGCAAGAGGCTAGTTTTTGTTGGTCATTCTTTTGGGTCGTGTTATCTGCTCTTTGTGAAACCTTTTGAAATACAAGTAGACATGGATGGGAAATATACTGATTTACAAATGCTAGCCACAGCTGGGAGAACACAAGGATGGCTGCAGGCCAGTTAGGCGTCCTCAGCACAGGACCCAGCTTCTCCCATTCCTGGGTCCCCGGGCACACACATTCCTGTGTCGGGCCACATCCACACATCTAACATGGTTCCTGAAGGCTCCAAGTGTGTTGCTTCTGAGTTCCTCTCCACTCCCCATCACCTAAAGCCATTCCTGGAGGGTCTGGACCACACTACTCCCTTCTTCAGGATCCATCTCAGCAGACTGTAGCCATGAGCAGTGCACACTAGGCCAGCAGAGATTTCTTCCCTTCCTCCCTGTCTTCTTTCCCTTTTTTTCTTTCTTTGCTTCAACTGTAGCAGTTCTTATTCCAATTTATCATCATTCCAGCTCAACTTTCTTTAAAGTTTATATGAAAATGAATGCCCCTCCCACCCCCACCCCTCCTGCACCTTACGTGTATGCAGGAAGTGCAGCCATAACTCCCAACAGCTCTGAGGAGCCAGAGCCCACTTTTGCATGTTCCATAAGCCCATTCTGGCTGCCTCTGACCCTCTCGTGCTGCACTGCGCTCCGCCTTTTCCCTAGTCAGTCGCCTGTTATGCTGACACCTCTCTCCGGTCCACTTCCCTCCCCAAACACGAGCCAGGCTTCCCTAATTTCTTCAGTGCAATGGCAACAGACAACTTTTCTCTGCCATTCTTTACTGAAGGCTGGGAGTTACAGAGGCACATTACACACATCATGGAGAGCAACTTGAGGCTTGTTTTAAAAACCTTGCTTGAGGAAGACAGTGGCCATCCCTTCTTCAGCACCCCTCCGGCTGGCTTCTGTCCTTCTCCAGCTGAATTCCTGCACCCCGAGACTCCCTGTAGCAGCTGCTGCCACCTTTCAGGGTCTTACTCCCTAGCCCCTCCCACCCTGCTCTCACCGCTCACAGAAAATGCCTCACACTGTATCCCTGCAGGATGGGCTCGGCTCCCTCTGGAGTCAGCATTTTTAATCATTAGAGAGAATATTGAGCACCCCAGGCTAAGTCATCTCTGTTTAGATTATTGCCCTGCTCCCAGGCTTCCACAAGAATATCTGCCTGTCTACAAAGGCTTATCAAAACTCCTTCCATTCCTATAGAGTTGGGAGTTTGCCTAGAGACCACATTTAAAGCATCAGACATGCTGAGATCTGGGGTCCCAGCATTTGGATGCTTTTCTGTTTCAGAAGAGATTCCGAGGCTTCCCTTCACCTCCTTCATGAAGGGCACATTATCAGAAAACACCTGAAGAGTTCAGTGAGAAGAAAAGCGAGTACTGCCCGCCTATGGTCTGTACTTGTGGCCTCGCCTGCAGGACTTACGGGCACTTTGGGCCACTCTACTGTGCTAAGGTCACTACTCTCTCCTCCCCTTCTCCATTTTGAGAATTTCCAAATGCCAAAGAAACTGAACCATATGGGTAAATCACAGCATCCAGAAGCTCTAGCATTCAAAACCTCAGTTGCCAGAAGGAATCAATAAAACAATTATATATGGTGGCCATGGGTATCAGTTATGTTCTGATCAGGTTCAGAATCCTAGGGTGGATAGCAGAGGAGGAGGGGTGTCCTTCCCTCCTGAGGATTGTGTTTTTCAAGCAAAGGATAAAGAAAGCTTTTGCTGCAAAGGTTGGCTTCCAGCTTCCATTGTAAATTTACGCCACTGACATTGAACAATGCGTTATTCACACCTGTGTCAGACGGGAGGAGCCGCTTGTCTCAGCTAGACCCCACCACACTCAGCAGTGTTCCACATCACCCCCTCTTCCCCAATCTTCATTTCCTTTCTCTCTCCCAGAGGTATGTTGTATTTCATTTTAAAATGCTTAGAGACTACAGCAATATGCACTATATAAATAATAAATGGAATGCAACAGAATTGGAATAGTCTGGGACCCTTGACTTTGACTTATATCCCCAAACAGACAGATTTAGACATGCAAAAGCTGCTTCTTTGACAGGCTAGTTTTTCCCCTCCCTTCCTTAAAACTCATTTCATTTACTTATCAAGATCTCTGTGTGCCTGTTTGGAGGTTAGGGGAAGTTCACAGCCTTCCATTTCTATTTTTCACAGTGGATGTGTTCAATGTGGAATGTCACTGAATGTGAAATATAAAGAATAAAGGCAGGGAGGGAGGGCAAAAGAACAAAGCATGGAGTATAAAAGTAACTAACAATAAACAGGTGATTATTTGTGCCAAGAATTGTGCTAGGGTAACGGAGGGAGCACTGAGACACCGACTCCGATTCAAAAGACATGTGATGCCTATGTAGAGCTATCACATACAGCAACTATGATAAATGCTAGAAGGGAGACAGAAGTTCATTTATCTTCTTAACAGAAGTTCATTTCAGTTGGGGAGATCAGCCTGGAAAGCCTTCCTACTTGGGTCTTAGATAAGATTTTGGAGATGTGAGGAACACCCATTTGATGGAGAAAATAGAATAAGCAGAGGGTTAGAAACAGAAAAACAACAGGTGGGTATGGGCTCTGTGGTGGGTGGGATAAGAAGTCTGAGCCCAGATTGAAAGAAAAAAAGAAAGAAAGAGAGAGAGGGAGGGAGGGAAGGAAAGAAAAGGAAGGGAAGGGAAGGGAGGAAGGAAGAAAGGAAGGAAGGAATTCACAGTAAGAAGACTCTTCATTTGGGCTCTTTCTAATGAATTTGCATCTAATCTTCTAAACGGTCTTGTAAAAAATAGATGCTTTTATTCTCCTTATGCAGAGAAGCAAATTGGAAAGCTAAGTATTAGCCCAGAGATGGGACTTTAACTTTGTCCTTTGTGTCTGTGGCCTCTGCTTCCTCCAGGCTGCTGTCCATATGTCCTTTCTGTTGCCTCAGAGCCATGACTCAGGATTTGGAGTTTATCTATGGACAACTGGAGCTATTGAAGATTTTTTTTAGCAAGGGAGAGATACAATCAGATCAGAAAAGAAAATCATCTTTAATATGCTCAGTTCTTACATTTATCAGAAGGCTTCTAGAATTAGGTGAGCAGGCAAAGAGCAGTCATTTTCATTTCCTGACTGTCCTTTTACTTTATCTAATAACTGATAATCTGATATAAGATTTTATAGATCCTTCTCCAATAATCCAAAATTAATCTTAGTTCTTTTTATAATCTGATCTGTGCAGCAGCTGAGGTGCCCTTTTTCTTTTCATCTCATTCCAAAAAGATTAATTACATAAAAGACACTATTCACAACGTAGTGCAAATTAAATTCACTGAAACATTCAGTGCTAGAGCCTTCATATATGACTGATGGTAGAGAAATTAGGAGAATCGCTTGGAAAAGTAATCTAAAATTAGAGATCAGGTCCTGCAAATGTTAATTTTTGGAAATTTAGATTATGTCACTACTTCAGTTGAAGAAAACTGTATAACCAAATGTATTTATTGTCTCATTATGTAATAGAAAAAAAACTGAGATAGTCCATTCCCTTAATGAAATATAAATTTATTAAAATGAAAGACATTAGCACCATGCCAGAATATGGAAATATTTATGATACAATGTTATATGAAAATAACTGAATATATGATTATAATTTTTTAAAAATCAATATGTGTGTCAGTCACTGCAGGAGACTACTATGGAAAATGGTCATTGTATTTGCTTGGGATTTTGTTTCTTTAAAATTCTTGTTTCACTTTGAGCATTTTCTAAGGGTATTATTTTCTAAATGTCATGGTTATAGGCAAGAACAACTAAGGTGAAAGGGGACAGAAGACCCATCACTCAGAGCAGTCATACCAAATCACCACTGACGCCTTTTATGCTAAGTACTAGCAAAAGAAATATAGTTGTGGTTTTTGGCCTTGTTCATTGAGTATTTATATTGTTAAGCCAGAAGTATCTGATATTGGATGAAGGGAAGATATTGAACTTTTTAAATATATGTCATGTATTTATAATCAGGAAAACACTCACCTATGTTGTTTTCAATTGTGTATGTCTTCATCTGTCTGACAGGGTTTAAGGGCAGCTCTGCCTAAAGGCAGAGAAACGGATAAGAGCTTCAAAGTCTATTTTAGATATAGGCTAATGACTATTCTTCTAAAAATTCACAGCTATTACAGAATAAAGAAAATAAATAGATATAAAGGAAATAATGGAAGCATGGCTAAGAGCGGATTATTTCTAGGAAAAAGCATAATTATAAAATAAAGGATAATATACCTTTTTTATTTTAATGTCACATTTATGAAGATGCAATAATATAGGAATAACTGAAATAACTTGAATAGTATTTTACAAAGCACTTTCCCACCCATTATCTTTACAGTTTTACATAAAGTAAAATACTGATCCACAAATGGCTAATAATACCTTTAATTTGCCTTCTCACTTTAATGTCAGGATAATCATTACAAGGAAAATACAGTAGTTTTAAAAAATCCAAGTGCAAATGTCACTGTGGCAGATACTTTACAGAATACTACATCTTGAACATAGACCTAATCTGTGAGCATTTGTGTTCTAAAACGGGTAGCGTGAGTGTAGACATGTATCACAGGACAGCACAGTAAAATGAAGAACAACAAAGAAAAAATACTAGCATAAGTTGAAGAGTGTTCCTGTTAGACACACGTGAGTTGCAAATGCAGTTCAGGTGACACTTCCCAGTGCACTGGAGTCTATAGGGGAGGCTGGGGTTGAAGTCTTTTCTTTCTTACATACCCCAGAGAGCAAGTTTTCCTGAGGTTCTGTATCCTACAATATGAATATGAATCTCAGAGTCGTAAAATATGGGGTCAAATATTTTTAACATGCTGTAGCAGTTGATTAAGAGTTAAATGCAGATAAACTTTGTGAAAGTGTACATGGGACAAGGAGGGGGACATAATGGTTGAGCAGGGAGGGGGGCATCACAGAGCTAATTGATGAGGCCTAAGCTGACTGGCTTCCAAGGGACAGGGTGCGAGCTAGAGTGGCACTGTCCCTACCCATGAGAGGTATACAGATGCTGTGTACTTGGCTATGGAGGTTGAGCTCAGAGATTCTCTGGGGTGACAAAAAGTACAGGGCCCAAGCATCAGAGTGCTCCTGGCCACACTGAGGCCCAGTGCAGATCCAAAGTGAGGCAGCAGGGACCCCCAGGTACAGCGGGCACAGTGCAGTGCATCCTGCCGCAGTGAGGTGTCCAAGGCACCCGCCAGGCCTGACTGTCGAGCACAGGGCACTGGCACTGCGTGGGCCACGTCAGCTCCAGTAGGAATCCAGTGTGTTCTGAAGATGTGATAACAGGGACCAACACAGAATTCCAATTTTACCAGCCAGGTCAGATAAGAGAATGGACTTGGGAGTTGGAACTTCAGTGAGACGTCCAGTTACCACGATGGGGCAAGAGGAGCACCAACCGAGAGGCCTAGTGGAGAGCAGGGGCCCCATCCCCAGTCAGTCCAACAGAGAGTCAGACCAAGTGCCACTGAGGAGCTCTGTGCTTGCTGCCCAGATCGGGAACTGAAGTGGAGTCCAGCCTAGAATGGTGTCAGGGAACCTGCTCCCACCCAGATGTGGTCCGCTCTCAGTGGAGCTGGAACCAGAAGCACGATGTTTAGAACTAGACACTTAACAGGGAAGACTGACTATTACTCTCCCAGATATTAGAAGAAACTTAATACCAGTGGTGCCTGAATGAGGAATAGTGGGTAGAGATAGTGTGGGCCAGGAAGACAAAGCATTTTCTGAATAGTTGTATCTGGAAGGGGCTGTTAACACTTAAAAATCTGAGGGACTCTTGGGTGGCCGGAAAGGTGGAGACACAGCGTCATCCTGATGTGATCCTGAGCAGTGCAAACCCTGGGCTGCCCACTCTGCTTGGGAAATTCCTTGACCGTATGTGACTGCTACATCCTTTCATAGAGGAGTATTAAAAATGTGGAACATATCCAAATGTACTGACCATGGGGACTTGGGGCAGGGGTTGGGGGTGGGGTAAGCAATACAGCCAGAAAATAACAGAAAAGCCTGGGGGCTCTGAAGTTGGCGTCCGCTGGCGGAATCCAGCCACTGCACAGTCCCGGGCTGGGAGAGCCGGCCCCGGGCCTGCGTCCCTCTTGCCTGTCCCCTGTGACCCTCAGGCCCCATGCCCAGAGCCTCAGCCCTCCTCCCAGAACACGGGCGCTTGCGTCCCCCGGGGACCAGTGGTGTCCTGGACGCTTGTTTATGGTGGGAAGGGAGAGATGCTGTACCTGGTCCTCCCTTAATGCTTTGAACCAAATGACAGGCTTGTGAGAGAACTGAACACTGAAAACAAAACGTATGGCTGAAGCAAACCGAAGGCATCCTTCCAGGGAAATGCAAACATCTTGTCCAGGAAGCGGAAAGCCTGGCAGTACTGAGAGTGAGGTAGTCAACATCAGCAGCGAGAAACAGTGGTGGTACACAGGCTGGCAGCAACCGTGGGGAAAGCACAACAGCTCACATCTGCAGGCGCCATGACCCGGGTGTGCGGAGGGAGCCGGACCTCGGCAGAAATTCACTGGCAGCCAAGCGGGAGAAAGGGCCTTGGAGATCGCACTTCCATCAGCAAAAAACCGGAGGCTATTTTTATTATCTTTGAAATAGCTGTTCCTTGATTGGTCTAGAAAGCAAGGGTTCCATGGATTTGGAACTAAGATAATTGGCTTGAGTTGCAATAATAAAGCAATTTAAGTTGTTTAATATTTTTCCTTATTAATAACACCAGCCACTATATTAAAACACTTATTAAATGCTAGTTATTATGAAAGGATAGGGTATTTACACACATAAAAGATTTAACTATCCCCCTTTTTTAAGTAAGGAGATAAACACTCAAAAAGAGTAACTGAGACTAACCCAGGTCTGATGCCTACGTGCCAAACACAAGTTTTCCCCACTCTTACTCACATTTTCCTTATACTTTCACCATGTAAAGTGCAGTGTCTCCACTCTTTATCACAACACCTGACTATCTTAACTAGTCTTGAAAACTGCTTCTGATTCACTATGTTGCTGATCCGTTTATCTTTAGTTCATTTAATAATTAAACAGTCCGTACCAAAAAAAGTTGATAAAAATATATGATGTCATTTCCATTTGGTTTATCTATTTATGACTCAACCCCCGAAAGAAAATTGCAGAATAAAATGTTAGGATAGCTTTGCAAAGCAAGTTTCAATACTCTTGTTTTAAAGATAAACAGAAATAAGCCAAGCCGAAAAAGACAAGTATCAAATGATTTCACTCATATGTGGAGTATAAGAACAAAGAAAAAAACCGAAGGAACAAAACAGCAGCAGACTCACAGAACCCAAGAACGGACTAATAGTTACCAAAGGGAAAGGGACTGGGGAAAATGGGCGGGAAGGGAGGGATAAGAGGGAAAAAGGGGCATTACGATTAGCAGATGTAATGTTGGGGGGGCACGGGGAGGGCAGTACAACTCAGAGAAGACAAGTAGTGATTCTGTAACATCTCACTACGCTGATGGACAGTGACTGTAATGGGGTTGGTGGGGGGGACCTGATGAAGGGGTAGTTTAATAATCGTAATATTGCACATGTAATTGTAAATTAATGATAATAAAATAAATTATATTAAAAAAAATAAAATAAATAAAGATAAACAGAAGGAAAAATACTAAGCAAAAATAGGAGGTTTACAACATGTACTGAAAGCTGGACTGACTCAGTGAGTTATTTAGCTTCATTGTGTTCTAAAAATAAATAAATAAACTTGTCTTTAAGAGGGTAGTATTTTCCTTGGCTTTTTTTTTCATCAAAGTTTATTCCTTAAACTTTAGTTTTTGTTTATTTAGGTACTCACAGGGATAATGTCAAAAGATAGCCATATGAGTGTTAACTTTGATATTTGTAATTTATGACTATGTATTATTAATAAGAGTTGATGAATAAATAATGAATAGCAAGATGAACAATGAATATTTTGAATCAACAAAATTGAGTGGTGGTTAGAACAGAGTGATTGATGTTTACTGAGTCATGGATTGCATCTTCAAATTTTACCAAGGCAAAAGGGTCGTGTGGACCCAGAAAAATGTATTAGGAAATTTTGAAACACTTCAAGTGTATTGTCCCTAAAATCCTTCTAAAAGAGAAACTTGTAGGAAAATAAAAGTGGCCTATTAGTAGCTCCACTGCTATACTCTCTCAATGCTCATTTTATATTTAAACGAAACTCCACCATTACATGCCTATTTTAACTTGTAAAATGAGAAGTCAAGTAAACTAGAAAAGAATTACTAAGGAAAACCACATTTCTGTTGCCAGTGATCTCCTTGGAATTCTTCACTGTTTCGTGTTTGAAAGAAATACAGATGAGTAGCATTTTTTTCTCTTATCTTATTCAAAAATGGCAGGACTGTTTAAAAAAAATCATTGAATTTTCATGTTAACTTTTTCTCTAATGTTTCTAATGTTTAGGATTTGTTTCCTCAAATTTTAATCATACTGAAAAATACTGAATACCCCCAAATTTATGAAAATGACATTAAATGTTAAAAATTTGGAAGTGTGTGTGTATAATAAACAGAATGATGTCTTTAAGCCCTTTTCAGTAAAATGTCATAGTGTAATTCTATTGAGACTATTCCCTTTAACTTGTGAAGTTATATAGATTTTGCAAATCAAGTTCCACATATGTAAGGACTTGCATATGGAGGCAATAAAAGAAAGCATTGATTAGCTCTCAAATCCCATTTATGTAACAACATTATGTGTTTTCTATCTGGTTCTATACCTTTGCATTAATAATGCATGCAGTTATTTGCAAACAGAATTGTACATTCCTAGGAAGGTGTATTTGGTCAGAGGACCTTTTAAAGTGTTTCAAATTACACCTACTCACCTAAACTTTAAGGCTAGCCCTGTACTGATATGCTGGCTAGTACTTAGCTCTGAACAATTTGCACTTTTATTCTAGAAGGCCTCTGAGCAAAGGTCTTGCTAGTTCCTCTCTAAGCAGACTTTCTTTTAGAATTCTTAGTTATTTCGGGCTACTATAACAAAATATCATAGATTGTGTGATTTATAAATAACAGACAGGTATTTCTCTGGAGGCTGAGAAGTCCAAGATCAAGGATATGGTAGATTCAATGTCTGGTGAGAGCTCACTTGCTGGTTCATAGAAGACCATCTTCTTATGTGTCCTGACCTGATGGAAGGGGCCTGTGATCTCTCTGCAGTACATGAAAACCCTAATCCCGTTTGTGAGGGCTCCACCCTTATGATCTAGTCAACTCCCAAAGGCCCTACCTCTTAAAACCCTCACACTGGAGATTAGCTTTCAATGTATGTATTTGGGGAGGGAATACAAACATTTGGTCTATAAGAGCAAATTAATAGCTGATATTGAGTATTTAACAATGAACAGAGACCCAGTCGCAGTACCTACTTTGGAGAGAGAGGGGTGGGATGGGATGCAATTTACTCTCCACCTTCTAAATAAGTGTCCTGGATATATTTAAACAAGTTCATCATAACCTAGCTTTCCTACCATGAAGAAGAATGTCTTTTCATAGAAAATAAAATTGATGTTTTCGATGTATTTATTAATTTGGTTGCTTTTTAGTGGCTATTTTTCTATATAAACATAAGCGTCACAAGGATTGGGGGTATTTGTATTTTAGAGATGGAAGGTATTCAATCACTATGTTGCTTTCCTTTTACTTTTGGCATGGTTGGAAATGAAATTATACCATGCTAATTATGTGTTTAGAAATGATTTAAAATATATAACCAAAAGGGATTTGTATCCCTATATTCATTACAATTGAATAGCTTCTCATTGAAAATAAGCCTAAGATTTCAAGAAACCCAAACTGTTGACTGGTTAACACTGTAAGATATGGAAATCTCACTTGGGAAGTTGATTTGTCTTGTCTTCTGTGAGTTCCATCAGAGAGTGAAAATTCACATCAGAAAAGATTGCTTGAAAACAATAGTGATCTAAATAATTTATTGGAGAAAGGAGTCATGGCTTTCTTTAGTGGTAAAAAAAAAATGCTCCATCTGAATAAATAAGACACAGACAAGGCCCTCACACAATCAGAATAATATTAAATTGCATTATTTGCATGTCAGTTGTTCTCCTTAGCCTCCCACCCCCAATTATATTACTGCTTCCAGGCTGCACACATCTCCCAGCTCCCATAGTCTGGAACAACATCCTGTCTCCTTTTCCCAGACCTGAACATCTCCTTTTTCCTCACATCATATTTTCTGGCTGATTTTTCCCTTTTTAATGTCTACCTGATGAGTATATTCTGACAAGTTACTCACATAAATCTGTTAACCTTGGAGGAAAGTTATGCAGGCAAGGCTAAACATGAGATTAGGTTATTAAACAATTAACAATTACTGAATTTTTAAAATATTTAATAAAATTTTCCCCAGGGAAACCGTTGGTAACGAGTTTAAGTTTTATGGCCATGTGTTTGGGGTAAACTCCTTCCCTCACAACCTTGAAAGGTATGAAGATCATCCCAAACAAGTGACAATAAATCTTTTATAGCATCTTTATATGCTTTGCCCCTCAAAGTAACATAATTGCCATGGAAACAATGACAATGGCTAAATTCAGCCAGAAATATTTGCTTATATATGCTACATTTTAGATAAGGTTCTTTCCTTTCTTCAAAGCAAAAGAAAGGTAATTTGAAGAGTGAGTGACATTCTAACGGCTTTGGCTTACATTCGTGTTACTTGCAAGGGTCCTGTCTTCTTGAGATTTTGCTACATGTTAGACCTTATTACCCCCATTTTACAGATTAAGAAATTGAGGTTATGAGAAGGTAAATAACTTCTCTAAGGATCACATAGGTAGGATTCATATTGAGGAAAATCTAGTATCACCTTTGCTAGGTGGCCTCCAATCATTAGTGACTATGACTTCCCTCATTGCCTACTTCTTTCTCAATTTTCCGAAATACCTTTCACCTTCTATTCCACATTGTCTTATTCAAAAATCCAAAACTGTTTTAGCAAAATTTAAAAATTTTCAGTCCTCCAAGATTCCACTTACACTTTACACAAATATCAATTCCAAGAAATGTGGCATATTACATAACTTGAGAAATATTTTGCTATAAGCACCTATAATTGCTGAAAAGAAGTAGGTAGTACATAGCTGATTTGTAAGTGATATCTGCAGGAGACAAAAATATAGGATTGTGGGTGCCGCAAACCTGTGCAGGGAGTGCTGGTGTGGCAAGAAAATGTACTTTCCTAGGTTTAGGAGTCTGGTTTTAAATGCCTCAGGATATAAGGCCTTGGGTTAGAATCATAAATCTGCATGAATTCAAGATCCTCAAAAAGCTACGTCTTTATTGAAAGCTTGGACCATTAAAAACAAAAACAAAAGTAACCTCTTCACCAGCACAAAGAAACTACTCAGCTTGGAATCTCAGTGGAAGGAAATAGTCTCTCCTTTGAGAATCTGTAACCTGATACCAGCTATTACTCTGCTTTAGTATTTCAATTTACACCAGGGATTGGGAAACATTTTCCTAAAAACCCAGGTAGTAAATAGTATCAGCTTTGAAGGCCATATAGTCTCCGTTGCAACTATTCAGCTCTGCCATTGTAGAACAAAAGTCTGCTCTAGACAATAAATAAACAAATGGACTTGTTTGTATTTCAATAAAACTTTATTTACAGAAACAGATGGTGCTTGGGTGAATGCTGATTTATACTATCTGCCTGGGCCAAGTATCTGTAAGTTGAAAAATTCATATAAACTTTGGTCCTGTCCAGTGGTAACCCTAAGGTTCCTGGAAGAACAAACAAAAACTGTTCTGAGGGGATACTATGTTAACAAATTGTGAGGGGGTCGACCCCTTGCTGAAGGTGAACACATGTTCCTGGAATACAAAGTATACAAGGACAGTTCACCATGTCTGCCAGTCAGCAGATGCAACAATTGGGAGGATGAAGTCTCCAAAGAACTCCAGATAACAAAACTATTAGATAGGGACTATAAAAAATCATGTGATTAAGGGCATAAAAGAAAGACTCTAACATATGAGAAAATAGTAAGTCTATGAAAAAATAACATAGATTTGAACAAAATAATTACATAAATTTCTATGAATGAAAACCAAAAGTAATTGAAATGAAAGTTAAATAGAAACATTTAAAAGCAGAAGTGAGACTCAGTAAACTGCAAGTTAGATCTGAGGGAATTACTCAGGAATTACCCTGGAGGGGTAAAGAGATGTAAAATAAAAAAGAGAGGTAAATTGGGATGGAGAAAAATAAGAAAGTCTAATTTACAACTACCCTTTTAAAAGGGTCTGTTAAAAGTGAGAATTGAGAGAATGAGAAAAATGTAGTATGTAAAGACGTAATCACTGAAAAGCTTTTAGAATGGCTGAAAGACATAATCCTCAGATTCATGATTCACAGTGAGTCCTAAGAAGTATAAATACAGAACAAACAGAATAGTTTAAAATTAGTGAAAAAGAAATCATCAATAGAGGAATGATAATTAGAATGACACCAGAGTTCTCAATAGTAACCACAGAAGCCAAAGACAGTGGAATCATTTTAAAGTACAAAGAGAAATCTGTGAAAATTCTATATTCAGCTAGACAATCATTTGAAGGTGAGAAAAAACTAATGTTTTCCACCATTTTATACCTCTGACCATCTAATCTTTCTTAAAGCTCTCTCTTCCTCTGTCCCACCCTCCTCATTATCCTTTTTCTTTTAGATTTGATGACTTTTTTTTCTCGCCACATTGTGAACATTGCAAGAAAACTTACCCTTGGCTTTCTGCTCTTCTTTGCCTTTACTCTCAAGGATTCAATTCTTTGTGGTTTGTTGATTCATGTTTCTTTTGCCCATATCTCATTAAAAATCTAGTTCTGAGTCAAAAGGCAGCAAGAAATGTCCAGTTGATGGGGTGGCTAAAAGTATTTAAGCTAACATTCACCAGTTTCCCCATCTCTTCATGCTGACAGCAGTGGCCAGATTAGGTATCTTTTCCAAATTCCCTGTATCTTTTAATGCCATCACCAGTTTCCAGTTACCTAACATTAAACTTGGGAGTTATTGTCCCTCTTTCCCTCAGTTCTCATATCCAATCTGTTCCTGGAGCTTATTATATTTCCTTAAAATATTAATTTATTCTTGTTATGCCTTCACTTAATTCAGGTATTATGTCTCTATAGTCCTGAAAATGTCAGTCAGTACTGTTTTGATTGATGTCCCTGATTCCAGTTGCTGTCTCTTCCCGCTTAGTCTGGAGACAATTGCCAGGTTACCAGCACTCTCTTCTTGGTAAGCGACTCTCTTGGCTTTTCATTCTTCATAAGCACAAGTCTAGCTTCATCACACTGGCATTGAAATGCCTCTGTATTTTCAACCTGTTGTTTGAACTCACTTTATGAATTTTATGATTCCTCTTAGCTATTTCTCACATCTGGACCATTCTGTTTTTCCTTCGTTACCTATTATTTTGTTTCATGTCTTATGTCTCACTACCTCAGAACCTTGCCAAGACTGAAATGTTATTTGAGAATTATATGAGCCCTCCTGAGTAACATAATTATATTGTTATGGGCACTTTATAGGGACTATGTGTGTGTGTGTATGTGTGTGTGTGTTCCACACCCTTACCTAAATAGAAAGCCTGAACTCGAAGCATGGCTTTATCATGGAGGACTTTAGAAAAATTGGCAGTAAGGGGAAGGATATTCCATGAAAGAGGGAGCCTTTGTGGCCCCTCAAATTACATTACTAGAGACAGGCTGTCTCTACTCCTTGGTTGGCCTGGGGTTCATGTCTCAGTTTTTCATCTAGGTTAAAGGTCCCTGATGATTAAATATAACAGCAGCAATATCCTTTGTCACTTTTGCATCTTTTTCTACCTCTGTATATCCAGTTCTGGTGTATATCCAGAAGGTGTTCAGTAAGTGTTGGTCAGATAAACACGTGAGCAACATTTTTGAGTATTGTAACACAACTTGGTGAATCTTCCACTTGAACTGAAATAGATCCCTTGGGAGCCATTCCATGGCTAATAATGTAACACCTCTGAGCAGATCTTTCATCTCCTAAATTACCTCCCATGTTTGTCCCTCCTAGAATACATTTCTTTCCAATAAGAAATTAAATTCTAACTCTGGCTCCTTTCACTTTGTCTTGGGATGCTTTTGAATTAAGCAATGACAGAAGTCTTTAGGAAATGAGGATTTGTGTTTTTAACTTATTTTCTTTCAAACATTGATGTATCTTGACATAACATCAGCATGTTTCTCATGCTCTTGAGAAACTCAGTTTTATTGGTATAAACTTGATATGTATATATACCTTTTCTTCCTTTGTTCCCTATGAGGCAGACACCTTAGATATTTAACTCAAAGTGACATTCTTTACTAACCATTTAAGTTTTGTCTCCATATCATTAGACTCTGACCTTAACAAAAGTGGCTTCCACCTGTCTTTCACAGTCTAATGAAAGGCTTTGGAGCCATAGTAGTAGAGACTGTACGTTTAGTGCCACAGAGAACAAAGCATGTAATATTTTAAGCACCATTACTCTAAAGAAGACAATGACTGTAACCTCTTGCAAACCACAAGCAAAGAGGTGGTAGACTTTTTTTGGTAACAACAATTAATCAAGACAAAAGAGTCAGATGGGGGGAAAAGGACAGATGGTTCTTGTTACAACCTACCTTTGCTGTGAATTACCATGCCCTACCATAAATAGAATATTTGTACCAAAACTGTGAGAATCATCAGAGATGATAATCTACAATAATTTGCACTATCAAATTGTTTAAAACTATAACATAATGATAAGTACATTTATAATACAGTGAATACACTGGAGTCAGAAAAACCTTTGGCATAATAAATAACAGTCATCAAGTATTAATCAATTCAAAGATATCATAGACACTGGCAAGTGATAGAATGTAAATATGTTTTCAGCTATTTTTTAAGATACATTTTAATATTACCATCACCTTTTCTGGTATAATCTTGACAATTCTTCTCTAAGCCTATGTTGTTTTAATAGTTCACTACATTTTTTTCCTACATAGAGGAAACTTTTCTGAAAGGTGATTAAGTTTTAATGCCAGTTAACCCCTGGACATTTTCAGATGAAAAGATATACATATAATTTGGAAGAACCTTAAATTATTAATATCAATCAAATGATAGATATGAGTATTTTGCTAACTTTATAGATATTTCTTAGCTTCTTCATTTGTAAGTCAGATTGTCCTCAATATGGCAATACATAATGTAATACAGTTTACAGGGAAGGGTGCTCTAAAAATGGAAACAGCTTTTCATCACTTAAATGTGTGCATATCTATATAATCAGAATTTCCAGGATTCTGAAACATAATAGTGATAACTCTGTGTGCCAGAAAGTATGCATTTATATGAAGATTATTTGTTTTTACGAATGTTTTAGAAGGGAGAGTTGCCGAGTGAGGACTCATCTCCTAAGAATTCTTGATGGCATGCTGTAACCATTCTTTCTGGATCCGTGCCAAGCCTCCATGGTCAGCAATGATGATGGGCACTACTGGCAACGTGGTCTTCAGAAAGAACAGTCAAAGCAGATTCTCTTTGGTGCCCCACGGGTTGGTTCTAAGAAACATTTCTGTCTCTGGATGATCAAAGCACGGTCTGATAGGCTAAGAATGCAATAATTGTTATAACTAGCCAATAGTTTTGTAGCAAAAAAATGTTTTTAGCTACTACTAGCTAACTTATTTGCATGCTACCTTTTTGGGAGGGGGAAGGAAAGGCTTTTGAGGCTTAAATTTTGTTAATGTATGTCAGAGTTATTTCTGGCTTCAGTTGTTGGAATAAAATAAGGGAGATTGTGCTTAGGGTACAGAGAATCCTGTGAGGTGGCTGGTAGAACCTGTGTGTGGTTTCTGTCACCTCAGTTCAAGATGCCCAGAACCTCAAGACCTTTCCCTTGAGGTTCTACAGAGGACAAAGGGCAAGGGGAAAGGAGTAGCCTGGGATTTATAGATTCTACTATTTGCTCACAAGAAAGAAGATTCAAACCTGCCACCTCTTATGATTACAAAGCAACACATCTATTTCTATTAAACTAAAGCAAACATAGGGCAGCAATGACATTTTCTTTCATTGTGAAAGAAAATGAAGCAAGTACCATGACATGGGCCCTTCCCAAGCCCTGAAAACAAACTTAATGAACATCCTTAATATGTGAATCACTGTCCCCTTCCTGTTAACATAACAGAATTCCTTTAACTTTTGTCATCATAAGAGAAGGGATTCTTTTTCTCTGTTGGTCCTACCCTCCCAGTGGCAGATCTGTGGTGGACAGCAGTCTGGGAGTTCAGGAGATATTCCAGCATCCTGGCTCGCTGGTTGGAATGTTGAGTTTTCCCTCAGGAATGACAGGAGTTCTTCGATGCAGCCACGTGAGGGTCAGTCAGCCTGGAAGGCCTCGTAGAACCTAACCACCATTTTTCACATTGCTTCCCGAGGAATGTTTTCTTCTAAGTTCCAAATGAATTCAAAATATCCATTTCAAGAGTCAAAACAGCAGTTGTTAGATTGAGGACAACTTGGATTTGGATGTCTTCCTTGCCCGTCTTCAACATGGGAAATATTTTTCCAATGTTCTCCAACCCTCCTCTGTGGTTATTTCATAATCTTATCTTTTCTGTTATGGTGTTTTCATGATTTTCATTGTTAATCTGATAAATTCTTATTTCAGTGTCCCAAGTTCTTCAGAGAACTACTGCATCAGTAATAACATAAATGATCTAAAACTAAACTTAGAATCTTAGTGAAATGATGGACTTTGATAAGTAAAACAAAAAGTGGTGGGCTGTGTTGGCTTACTACTAAATGTAGGAAGATAATCTAGTATTAATATTTATGGACTATTTCCTATCCTTTCAGACTTTGCTAGTTAGCTTCACAATGGTACTGTCATTGTGAGGGTGACAAGTATTGTTAATTGTGGATAAAGTGAAGGTTCCTGTGGCCAGGATTATCACCTCACCCTGGTCGGCAAGCTCACTGCACGTGTGTGGGCAATGCGTCATTATTGACTTTATATAAAGACCCTGCCCAGTGCTCTGGGAAACATGGTGGCATGGCTGCAAGGCTGCAGGAGAGCAGAGCAGAGGCTGGAGTGGTGGCAGCGCAGAGGACAGAGGCCCAGAGGACGGCTGTGCAGGCAGAGAGGCCCAGAGGCAGAGACTGGCTTGCTGTGTGCAGACTCTCTCTGACTGAACGGGATTCTAGTGATTGACCTGCCACTATGGAAATAAAGTTGGGTATAATCTTTCACCCCAAGAATGTTTTGCTGTCAATTTCTTTGGTCATATTGAATCCATAGTGAACCTGCCTGGGGCTGAAACCCATTGGCAAGACATAATACACAGCAAATTATTTTAATGGAATATATGCCCTATTTGTCTCTTGCGCTGCCTTTGCGCTTTTCTTAAATCCACACAATATCACACCTATGGAGGGAAGTTACTCTATTTAGGAAAAATAAATCTTCCTCTATTATTATACCTAATATTCATTTAGGCTCTCTTCAACCAAAATAAATAAATAAAAAGTAAAATTCCACAGTAACTAGTAAACCAAACACCACTGTTAATCCTTGATATCTAGCCATACTTGCTCATTTTAAAATGAGGGGAAAAAAAGGCATTTCTTGCCAGCATCACTGAACTTTTCAGAATAATTGGATTTAAATATTAGAAACATACCAGATTGCAAAGGTTTTGCCATTGTTTTCAGCAGCACTTTTTTTTAGTTGCATGTGACAAAAATTCCAGTTTGTTCAAGCAAGAAGAAAACACAGTGTATTTGTTCACATAATGGTGAAGGCAATTGCAGAAGAGAGCACAGAGCTTGGAACTGGGCATAATGACTCTAGGAACCTCTTCTTCACATCATCTTTCTCTCATTCACTCCTATTTGTCTCTGCTGAGCTCTGTCCTACAGAATGCTCTGCTTGAAATAGGGAAGGAAGATGGCCACAGAGAACCCCAAGATTTCTTTCATCAGTTCTCTGGTCAAGAAGAAGACGACAATCTTTATCTCTAATCTGGGAAGTTCTGGTGAAGAATCCCTAGCTGGCCTAGACTGCAGCTGTACCACATAAACTAATCATTATTCCCGTGGGGTGTGTGAACACAATTGGCCTGACATAGTCTTGGGGCAACTCTTGCAGTGAGGCATGAAGAACGGACATATATATTTTATAATCCTAGAACAACAGAAGAAGCAAGTTGTCTAGAAGAAGGATATTAAGCTGGGATGCAGATGAAAATATTAACTACATAGTCCATTACATCATTTCTATTAAGAATTTGTATTAGAGGCTCAGAACAGGTAACAAGAGGCACTCAATTTGGGTAATTTTAAGACATCTTAATAAAGAGACCATTTACAAAGGTGTGAGGAGGATATCAGGAAACCATAGCAATGTGATTCCCCAGGACTAAGAGCAAGGGCCTTCCCATCTTAAGTCTTAAGGGTCAAGAGATGTAGCCCATTCCTCTCACAGTGACCACTTTAGGGAGGGATATGGGGAATAAGTACTCTGAAGTCTTGCTGTCCCCTCTCTCCCACTTACTGCTGATGTACCCTACTGGCTGAATCTATCTACAAGCCAGTGGACCAGGCAGTCCATGTATATAGTCTTTAAAGTTCAGCCTACAGTGCAGAGAACAGAGCAGAAAAGGGTGGAGATCTGGAGGGACAAAGAAAATTACCAGCACTGATAGACAGACATATATACATGCACACACATTTAGTATGACAGAAACTTTTTCCACTAACAAGGCTTTTAAGCCAATAGCTGGCCTAGTTTCTTTAATGGCAGTCCTGATGATGGTGCTGCAAACATTTGTGGAATGTTATGTATTCTGTGCTTCACACATATTAATTCTCCCAATGACTCTGATTCAAGTACTATTATTTCCATTTTACAGGTGAATAACCTGCATGTCAGAGAGGATAACTAAAACAAGGTCACACTTCTAATAAATGTTAAAACCCATTTTCAAATTCTGGTCTGTTTGGTTCTAATCCTTGTCCTGACAGCTATAGAATATTGACTCCCAATAGGCGGCTTGTCTGACCTATTGTTTTAATTATGAGTGAATATATTTACTTTATGTTATGATCATGCAACATACAGCAAGGTATAGTTGATTTCATAGTTGTTTCTAATTATTTTTGTAATTGTTCTTATTTCTATTAGTTGAAATATATATAATATCTCATTAGTAGAATATTAATGGAATAATTAGCATATTATGAAGAAAGTTCCTTTTAAAATAAACATTTTCACGCACAAATTGAATACTTCTCATTTAAAATAGAAAAATAATGTAGGGGTGGGCATGGGGAATGCATTATAGCACAGAGAAAACAAGTAGTGACACTATAGCATCTTACTATGCTGATGGACAGTGACTGTAATGGGGTATGTGGTGGGGACTTGTTAATGGGGGGAATCTAGTAACCACAATGTTGCTCATGTACTTGTATATTAATGATACCAAAATAAATAAATAAATAAAACATAAGAAAAGCAGGGATGAAACACAGATGTCCATTAAAAAAGATGTCATATGAACAATAATAAATCTTTAAATAGTTTTTCTCTTAATGAGTTTTTCTCTTAGGAGAGTGTTTCTTGTGGGGAGGTAGGGGGATTGCTTCTTTGTTTTTTTATCCAAAGTTGGAGCTTTGTAATAGCTTTTATAAGTTATTCTCACTATTTGTAAGTATAAATGTTATTTGAATCTAGCTGTATTAGGACTGTATAATCAAATTCATCTTTAACAGTTTAAAAATTTGTCAAGAAATAATTTCCTTCATTAAATCAGACCTCATTATACTCAAAAGACCAAATTTATCACATGACTCATTTAAAACTTTAAATCTAAGTATGATATGAAGAGGTCTTTAATTACCTAGACAAAACCTCTCATGTAACAGTGATTATGTGTCTTGCCTATGGGTTTCAGCCCTGGGCAAGGTCGCTATGGATTCAGTGTTACCAAAGAAATTGACAGCAAAACGTTCTTTGGGGTGAAAGGGTTCATTACCCGGCTTGTTCTCCCGACAGTAGGTGGAGCACTAGCGTCTCTGCCTCCGCCCAGAGCACTGGGCTGAGCTCTCTATATAGTGCAATAAGCTTCTTGCCTAAAGGTGTCGAAGTGGTAGCCTAGCAATAGGCCAGTTACATCATCAGGTGGTTTAAGTTCAGTGAGGATCCTGGCCATAGGAACCCCAACTTACCCACATCATGATTAACATCTGGGGAAAAAAAAACAGAGTTTCCAATTTAATGGAGCAAAGCATCACTCTCTCAAATAAGCTACTGAAACTTAGATATCTAAAACAGTGCTATGGTGGCAGCAAGCAGGTGGCACTTTCATTCTCTGCTCATTTACTAAGGAGGGATGTAATCAGGAGTTTCAAGTCCACACATAAATGACAAAGAAAAACGTCAAGGTATGCCTAAAAATAGTATTTGAAATGTGAAAGAAAGCAGAGGCCTGGTGAGACTGGTATTTCCAAGTAAAACCTAACCTTTTTTTGTTTGTTTTTGTTCTAACTTCAAAAATTAAACAGAAAATAGGGGTGGGGGAGCCTAGAATGAACAGCATACGAATGATTTTTAAATCAAGTTTTCAGCATATTATATGTTTTAGCTTATGATTGCTGTGCAGGCATGAGGACCAAAGTTTGCCCTGAAATCCCAGAACAGTGCCTGGCCTGCAGTGCATCACACTAAATATCCATAAATAAACGAACTGCTGAGTGACAGGCAAGAGTCCAGAATAGAACTTCATGACACTGGTTCTACATCAGCATTTTGATTCTCAGGATGATGGGAATGGGGAGTGCCTGCTGATGTCGGAACTGCCCTGCCCCAAATGCAAACAGTGCCCCAGTTTTGAAGCTATGGGGGCCTCACGGCTTAGTCCTCACTAAAATGCAAACGCCTGTGGTGGAAGTACTTAAGCTGGCTGGAGCTTGTTATCTTAGGCTGAATGGATTTTTGAGAACCTTTCCTAAGCCTAGTATTACTTAGTAGGGAATGGATGAAGGTGAGGAGGTGGAGAAGGCTTGAGGACTCTGTGGGTCAGAAACTGAAGGAAAACAACAGAAACAGAAAGACAAACTCCTCACTTTCCCTGTGAGGATAGAGCTAGCCATGACACAACTCAAACATTACCTAGTGGCTAGATCAATATTTCCAACCGAGAAACAACTTTGTCATCTAAAAGCCAGCTAGACACATGAAAACAGTGATTTCTATTCAAGAAAACTTGAGATTTTTGTGGTTGCTGTTTGGTTGGTAAATTGGCTGGTTTCACTAGCCAGAGCTCAACTGTGTATTTAAAGCACAATTTTTGGCATACTGAATTTCATTTTAAGTTCTGTTTTAATTTGCTGTTCTATATAAGTAAATGTATGAAATTTTCCCTGTTGATTTCTATGGCTATATCTATCTATATATACAATTTTTTAATTTTTTGACAAAATTGGGGTACCATTGTAAATTCAGGTTTAGAGTCTCTTTTTTTTCTCACTACATGTAATGTGAGCATATACTCATGTTATAATCTTGAAAAATGTTCTCTTAATAGCTGCACAGTATTCTGTTGCTTTAGCATAATTTATTTTAATAAGCCCTTTATTGTTGAATATTTAAATTGTTGGTACTTTTTTATTGTAAATAGCTCTGCAAATATCTCTTGATTATTTACTTATAATCAGTTTTTGGAAATGAAATGATGAGTCAAGAAGAGCCTGGGGTACAAGGTGTATAAAATGTTGGAATCTTGATTTTCCCATGCTTGCTGTCTGGTTCCTGTTGAGACTCAACACTTAGTCATTAAATGTACCTGGCTTGCGTGAGAGAGAGAGAGAGAGAGAGAGAGAGAGGGAGGGAGAGGGAGGGGGGAGGGAGGGGAGGGAGGGGGAGGGGGAGGGGGAGGGGGAGGGGGAGGGGGAGGGAGGAGGGGGAGGGGGAGGGGAGGAGAGGGGGAGGGGAGGGGAGGAGAGGGGGAGGGGGAGAGGGAGAGGGAGAGAGGGAGAGGGAGAGAGGGAGAGGGAGAGGGAGAGAGGGAGAGGGAGAGGGAGAGAGGGAGAGGGAGAGGGAGAGAGGGAGAGGGAGAGGGAGAGAGGGAGAGGGAGAGGGAGAGAGAGAAAGAGGGAGGGGGGAGGGAGAGGGAGAGAGGGGGAGGGAGAGGGAGAGAGAGAAAGAGGGAGGGGGGAGGGAGAGGGAGAGACAGAGACAGAGACAGAGAGAGAGAGAGAGAGGCGGTAGGTCGAGCACTAGCGTCTCTGCCTCCACGCAGAGCACTGGGCCGAGCTCTCTATATAGCACAATAATAGCTTATTGCCTAAAGGTATTGAAGCGGTAGCCTAGCAACAGGCGAGTTACATCATCAGGTGGTTTAAGTTCAGTGAGGATCCTGGCCATAGGAACCCCAACTTCCCCACAGAGGGTCGACCAAATATATAAGCTTGGCAAAGATGGAGGAACTCAGAACTTGGGGGTGGGAAGTTAACATTATTTGGTGACAAGCTGGGATTACTGAAACATTAACTTCAAATAAATAAAGCGCAATTTTAGTTCAAAAAATTTCAATTACATATTCATAAATGTAATTAATCTGATCATAATCAGAAAACAAAGTTGCAGGAATATTTCCAGCTGTAAACTGGCAGGTAAATAATTGATTCAAAAGCTATGGTGCTCACTATCTACTAAATTAAACTTGTGGATCTCTCTACCCCGACACTCACTTCATTGGTCTTAGTACCTGACAGCATAATTGGAGATGAATTTCTTGGCTGCTGGTATTTTAAGTCAGACTTATACTTCTATTTAAATGTAGTTTTCAAGTATTTATTAAATCATCTGGGAGACAGATAGACTCAAAATGGTGCAATTTCCTCCTTTAAATTGTTCACTTAACTCTTGTCAATGTTAGTATGTATTATATGTGTACATCAAAGTAAAACTATGACTAGGCCTTGCCTTGGGAGATAAATGCTACAGATTTCTCTGATAGTCAGAAATTGCCTTATTTGTGTCATATTTCACTAATTCATCTGAGTATCTCATGTACCCTAAGTAAAAATTATTGTGTAATTTTTGAGGCAAAAATGCTATGTTCTCCTAGAAATCATCTTTTCTGAAGTTTCATTAGACTTTGTTTAAAACCATAGCTTTGAGGAGAAGTCATATTTTGAAAACATGTCAGTTTGCTATACTCATCATCCTTCTCAATTCTGGAAAAAACTATGAAAACTAGGACAAGTTGATTTTAATTAATATTCCCATAAATCTCTGCAGAGTGCATTATAATTTCCATTACTTTTAAAGTGCTTCTGGAACCACAGGGGACAACATTCCCCAGTTTAACTACACAGAAGTAAGTGCAATAAATGTTAGTAGGGTATTTTGATTTAAGAAAATGGGTGAAGTTACTCAAAGATGCTTGGTTGGAAAGCAAGGACTAGGTTCTTTGTACATGGGGTGTGTTTTGAATTAGTTTGCTATCTACAAATGTAAGAATACATATGAGGATGAGTTCTCCTTTGTATGAAACAAGGAGGTATGTTTAGAGGAGTGGTACAATTAAAAAGGTCAGTGACTATCCATATGGAGTACAGCAATCACTTGTTTTGGATATATGGATGGCAAAGCTATCAAATGTATTTTGTGTTACAAAACTTTCTCACAGAAACCAGAACAATGCTTGACATCAGAGAGTTATACTGGGTGGAGATCACCATTCATACACCAGGAGACAATCCACCACCCATCCTGTTATGTAAGAAATTACATTCAGTTTTTTTTTAAGTTACATTTTTTAATTTAAACCCTTTTTTGGCTGCTCTCACTCTCCCATTGTGGTTCTTGAAGAAGAAAAGTTGACTCTCATCGTAGTGAACACAGTTGTTCCTGGTTAGGTCAGGTGTCCCCAAATGATTCTGGTCCCTTTCCACATAAAGGCCCCTGTCATGGCAAACCAGGTCTGGATACAGATGCTTAGAAATCCTAAACACTAAACATCTGATGGTGACCCACACCCACAGATGAATCTAAATAAAAACAATCCTAATTTGTAAGATACAGTCCAACAAATTCTGATTTTCCTTTTAACAAGCACTTTGATGCCTTCCTTTTTTCTCTTTCTTCTTCTCACCTTTTTCCCTCCCTTCTTTCCTCCCTTTCTTTTGAATCCTTTAAAAATCTTTTTTTAAAAATGCCCCTCCTATGCTGGTGCCCTAAACACGTGCTTAGCCTGACTATCCAGTTACTCAATACTCCCTGTCAATGGACACATCTCTAAATGTCCCCAGTTGGCTGGAGCCCCTACAAACCATTGCTAGTATAAATCCCAAAAAGATAATGTCTAATTTTTCTGCTTGTGCAATTCAGTCCACCTCATTCTTTTTCCTTTCAAATGTGAAAAGAAACCAAATTAAATGCATAACCCTGATTGGAATCACAATAATGATAGATTATTGTATCACAATATTTGTGTATGTAACAAGCCTAACACTGGCCCTGGTATAGAGTAGGTGGTCACTATTAGATATTATTATTATTATAATAGTGGTCATATACCAGGCAAGTTCTAAATAATAGCTACACTTATGGAGGGGTAAGAGAGGGTGAATGGTTGGCAGAAACTAATACAAATTACCAGTAGGGAAGGTGCCCAGACATACCAATACAATTTTTGAGTCAAAAAATTTTAACAGGTCTATTTGGCTAGGACATTTTTGCCATTGCTACAAA
This sequence comes from Smutsia gigantea, assembly GCA_032199065.1. Classification (NCBI taxonomy): domain Eukaryota; kingdom Metazoa; phylum Chordata; class Mammalia; order Pholidota; family Manidae; genus Smutsia; species Smutsia gigantea. The sequence goes on from JAVSCE010012286.1 coordinate 173,163, forward strand.
CTCCTTTCCTAGGTTATCTAGATACTATTGCCTCCATTTAGAACTAGGTCCTGAGCCTCACCAGAGGTACATGAGTTGCCTCTGGACAAGCAGCTGGTATGTGGCAAGACAGAATCTAGGTTAGAACTCAGGTGTCTCGGACTCTTGCTCCATCTAGTATGTTACACCACCTGCCCACAGACAGTCCTTTGCTTAGGAAGGTCTTGAAGGAGGAGTAGGAAATTCACAGGTGACCCTTGGAGAGAATAGAATTCTAGGGGAGAGATGCGTATGCAAGGCATTGAGGAATTGGTTCAGCAAATCCTAACAGGCCCAATTGTTAGGAATGACTAGAGTAGAAGTTACATGGGTAGAAAGTGGTGGGAGAGAAAACTAGGTAGGCATATCTAGACTGGAACACTTAGGTATCTTGCATATTGTACAAAGGGGCTTTTACTTCATGGAGGAAGCATTGGAAAGCCACTGAAGGAATTTGAGCTTTGGAATTACATGATAGATTTGTTTTTTCAAAAGATCATTTTGCAGAGGCCCAGGCAATTTCTAACAGGTGGGGAGCCTGTGCCAGGAGAGGCCAGGCCCTGGCCAGGTGGAGCCAGTATATTGACTGGAGGCACATGGCCCTTTGCCTGCGTTCTCTATACAACTTACGGTCCTTCCTTCCACATCAAAAAAATATAGCATCCTTTCATCATAATCAGAATAACTATAATGTCAACATGTTCTTTTAAAAATTGTTGAAGTGGTACCAACTTTGGTGCTCAGGGAAGCAATGGTTCCCTCTGCTTTCTCCTTAGAGACACTGTTGGGGGACTGGAGATGAGATAAGGTTCAGGGGAAAGAGTGTCTGAACTAGGTCACTGGCAGTAGAGGGGGAGGGGAGGGCTGAATGTGTGATTCTACATAATTTAATAAGTGATTGAATTCAGGAACTGAAAGTGAGTCAAAGATGACTCCTGCTTTTTCACCTGAGCAACTGGATGGATGGTGGTGTCTCTCTCCAAGATATGGGAACATTTAAAGAGATTTTGGAAGAAAGACATTGGGTTACAATTTGAATATGTTGATTTTGCTGCATATCAAATTGTTCCAGCACCGTTTGTTGAAAAGATTCCTTTCTCCATTGAATTATCTTTGCCCCATTGTAAAAAATCAGTTGACTGTATTTTTGGGGGTCTAATCTGGCCTTTCTGTTCTGTTCCATTGGTCTCTGTCTTTTTTGCCAATACCACATAGTCTTGAATGTAGCTTTAGAGTAAGTCTTGAAATTGAGTAATGTGAGTCCTTCAACTTTGTTTTTTTTTAATCAGAAGTGTTTTGCCTTTCCATATGTATTTTAGAATCAGATTGTCAATAGCTATGGAAAAACTTGCTGTGACTTTGATTGGGATTGCTTTGATTCAAGACATCTTAATAGTGAGTCTCCCATTTTGTGAACATGATATACTTCCCATTTTACTTAGACATTTTTTATTTCTTGTATCAGAGTTTTGTTGTCTTTCTCCATACAGCTCTTGTATGTATCTTGATAGATGTACCTCTAAGTACCTAATTTCGCTGGACATGTTGATTTTGAGGTCTCTGTGTACATCTATGTATAGACGTCCTGTGAGCAAACTTGTGGGTATTGTGTAGACTGGAATTCAGGTTTAGTATAATCATGTGTCTCAGGAAATGTCACATCTCTCAGGGACAGAAGATACAGGAGGAAATAGGGTTGAGGATTTAAAATCACCATAATTACCAACAAATGGTTAATTTTGACACTTGATGTTCTATAAGAAATAAGTCAAGAAAGACCTGAGAACCCCCACAATGAGAGCTTAATGCATGTATTTCGGCACTAGAGAGCATGTGTTTAGATCCTGGCTCTGAGATCTCTTTAAGTATCAGTTCCCCCTAATTATAAAACATATATGGTAACAGTACCCACCTCATAAGGTTGTTGGAAGATTCAGACAGTGCATGTAAAGGTCACAGAAAAGAGCTTAGCATATAGTAAGCACTCCATGCCTGTTAGCTATTATTATTAGCTGCATAAACGAATAGCTAAGAGCCTATTGTGGAATGCCTTGGGAAATACCTTATGGTTTTTAAGAATCCTGACATTGTTTGGTAATGACTATTATTGATTTTCACAAGAAAAGATGGAATTCACTGGCTGATAATTTTTATTACACAAGATAGCCCTGGTCTTGTGTTCCTTTCCAAAGATAAACTGCTTCTAAGAAAGAACATATGACATCTGAAATTCCCTGCTAAAAACTCTGTCTAGGAACCATGCCTACAATTTTTGATATGTGTTTCCAACATCTCTCAAATGGGAGTATGGGAGCTGTGACTGGATATCACCATGGACTCACAATTTCTTTCTGAAGGGAAGCAAGAAAAGTTGTCAGAACCCATATCCTTCCTTCCTAGCAGCAATGACTGCCTGGCCTTGTTCACAGAGGTTATTGCCTTGGTTTAGTCTGTCTCCAGCTTTGCATCATCTGGTCCAAACCTGAACCCAGAGCCTTTCAAAAGAATTTCACTGCAGGAAGAGCAGAAATCATGTCATGACAACTGTATGGTCCAGACATTGCTTGGCATTTTGATAGAGGGAAAGGGAGATTTGAAGCCCTTTCAGAAAGTCTTTATTTTCTCCAATTCCCATCTCATTGTGTTTAAGAGTCAAAGGAATGTCTTGGCCAAAAAGAGGAGTATAGTATTTTCTAATATTTGCAGGTACCAGGAAAGGGATCCACAGCTAACTTTGTATCTGACATAGTAGCACAGACTGCAGATGCTCTACTCAGGCAAAGAAGCTATACAGGTGCCCCTTTGAGATCTCTTGCAGCATGTTGTTGGGAGAAAGCCAGTTGGTCTGGGCCCCAATGCCAATGATGCTGCTAATATTCATTCTGGAAATTCTGCAGAGCTTTTGTGTTCTCAACTTTCTATAGTTATGGATGGAAGTTGTGTTAACTACAGAAAGCATGTCTTGAAAGTGTTTTTTGTAATCACCTTAAAGATAAGTGCATGGAAGAAATGCTTCAGGTAACCTTGCACAGATTCTACTTGGTTACTTAGATTGTTACACTGCAGATAACCTTGGGTGAAGGGCATTAAGAGGCTTCTGGAGCATCACTCTTTGGCCCTTGGTGGGCCAAGTTAAGGCACAGATTGTTCTGGTTTTAAAATCTCTTAAAAATCTGGAAGTTGCAAATGTCACAAACATTCCATTGTGAATATTATCTTTGTACAAAACTAAATTGGATCTTTTTGGCTCATTTGATCCTATTATACATTTTTTAGGCTCAGTCATTTGAGTGCTATGTATAGATTTAAACATATTAATATTTGGAATCAATAATTCTAACCCTTAAAAAAAGGGGACAATAAATAACACACAAATTAGTAGATCATAACTATTTTTTGTTTTCTGAAATGGCCATAAACCCTGAAAAATTTTCAATATTTGTAAGAGTAAATTCAAGTTTTCCAGTTATTTGATAAAGGCAGAGATGCTGTCAGACCCAGGTTTGACACGTATGATAAGCAGCTCCTATTCTGCCCTGCAGAACGTGAGAGATTTTCTGGAGCTGGCCAGCTCTGTCCAGCTGTGCCAGCACTCTTAGCATTGTGAAGATGTCTGTCATCTGCAGCTAGGAGCCACTGGCCCAAATGGAAAATGATTTACCTTTGAGGTGCTGGGCTATTTATGATAAAGTAATTAAAGCTTATTTTGGTTCTCTAAGTTCAAAATTCTGTATATAAAGTTAATTAGGCAAGTCAATGTATTTTTAGCCTAAAATCTTTCTTTCCTAGAAACTTGAAGGATCATATAAATATTCTTTGACTAATGCTATTCCTTTTTGGGAGAAGGGAGAGATGAGAAAGAATATTTACTTTTACAAATCTTGTTTTGAGTCATTGGTATATTAATCTAGCAAGGAATAGATTACTAACTATTACAAAGGTAGAACTCTGGCTCAAAGAGGCTAATTCTTTTTTCAAGGTCAGAAAGCTCATGTATATGAGAACAGGCTTTCAAATTCAGGGCTTTCTAATATTAGATTCCAAGGTTTTTCCACTATAGCACTAAAATCACATATTCCACTATGCCTTTATAAAGCTGCATTTATTGACTCCACTGCAAATACAGATAGCATTTTTTTTTCCTGCAGAAGTGTAATAAAGTTCTGTTAGTTCAATTGCTTCTATGCCATTTCTTTTGTGTCAATAGACCTGTTTGTGAGGCACCTGACCAGGTTGGGGTGGAGTGTTGGGGGTTAATGTTGGTCTTTACCTTGATTTGGTTATCTCTGGGTTCTTACAGACAGTTATGCCACAGGCTCATTCGTTGTAGGTGAGATAAGCATAAGGTGGAACTGAACTCTCTTTTAAATGTCTTACCCAGCCCTTATCACTGGCCATATATATGTTATGTGATAAGTAAAATGTTAGTACAAGAAAAACATTGAAGATGGGCAGGATCAACTCTAATTCTCCTCCCAAGGGCTTAGTCTGTTCTGTTTTCTTCTGAGCCATATGTCATGTGTTATCTTTACTTGGTCTTGGGGTTATATCTCATCCAATGCTCAGCGTCTTTTTGCCACTTACTTGCACTTTCCTCCTTTACATCTCTAACTTGATACATTTTGCTATTTCATGTTTAAGGTTTCCTCCTTTAACTCACATAAAGGCAATGTGCTTTTCTTTTTGGACTTCCCTCTTTAAAATTTTTGTGTGGCAACATAATGGACCTTCTGATAGCTAAAACTAAAGTAACAATACAACAAAATAGCCTCATTTTCTGTACAGGCCTTCAGTGCACATTTCCCGCGCCCTTGTTTGCCCTTCATTTCCTTTGCCTAATTTAGATTTGTAAGCTCAGTGCATAGGCGCTTTGTCTTTGTTTATGTACATATGGTGTATGTAGTCTTGGATTTAACAAGAATTAAATAATCATGACTCCAGAATGATTATTAGTATTGGCATTTAAAAAGTCACAGCTGATCAAGAATACTGCTTTTTATTTATTTTTCTCAGATGACCTTGTCTGATTTTGACACTCCTACAGTAGACAGCTGTACACACTTGCATTTACTCTTGAATACCACTTTAAGACCAGAGCTGGCAATAATTGTAGCTGCTCATTTACAAATTCTGCCCTGCATACAGACCTCTATGCTTGTAAATGTAATTTTAGTTGTGAGTAATCACCTTCACATAACTGGAGAAACCTAGATACAGTTTTATACAATGCTCCATTATGACAGAATTATTTCACTAGGTTAACTTTGGATGTTTGAAATGGAGAGTTTTTTCCTCTCTGAATTATTAACTTGAGTATTCATGCTATCCAGTATAGGCTTTTAAAAATCTGTGCATTTAGTACTCATTGATTGTGTAGTGACATTTACATCATTAGATTTTAAAGTGAAGTCTTTAATTTCACGTGTTTTCAGGCTTAAAAAACCTTAATCTGTGTATTTTACCTAAACCCCTTTAAATTAGCAGATGGGTTTTGGACTACAGTTCCATAGGGCAATTCATAAAAATTAATGCCAAACACTAGGCAACAATAGAAGGAATTGACAGTGGGTCAAAAGTTTAACAGTGTGTTTCCTTTTAGGAATGTCAGCATCAGCTTTCTCACAATAAGGAAATTGAGATGGTTGTTTTCCCCTGCTGGTCCAATATTTCAAAGGCAAGCAGATCAATGGAGAATAATAGTTATGTTAGTGTGAGGGATACAATAGTGTGACTAGTTAGAACATTTTTGTTAGCTTGTATATTTTTTGATTTGTATACTTATTTAATTTTATGTCTAAGGCAGAAACAAGGTAATAATACTGTTAAATTAGGAAAAACGGGTTTTTCTTAAGTATCTGTTCTAAAAATACCTAAACATCTATATGACATCCACATTAGTGTTTTTCTTACACAGTGGCATCCTTAAAACTGAATTTATGATGATTCCTGTAAAATCAAACCTAGGTGTCTAATTCTAAGTGTGCTTTTGTTGCACTTTATCTAACTTGTTTCATGAGCTGAGCTGTATCCTATGAACACACTCTCTCCCTGGATGTCTGTAACTGTACTCTTCACCCGGGACTCTCTGGAATGCTATTTGCAGGTGAATACTGTTTCCTAATGGTGAGTGTTCACTGAGAATAATACAGTGTCAAAACTATAGCCTTCCACTCTCCTGAAATTCTTACTGACTTGATTATAGGGGCGGAAGTAACTGCAAAACAATGTAAAAAAATGTTTTTGGGTGAGGGGGAAGTATATGAGAAATGTCTTTAATAGAATTCAACTTCTCTGCTCTCAATCTTGCCTTCAGAGGGTCGAAACAACCAGAGAAAATGGTAACCGGGGGAAGCTCTTGTCTTAGTAGAGCACGGCAGCTTCCTGGATCCTTTCTATCATTCTTACCATGTCTCCTAAGTGAGATGAATACATTACCAAGTGCCTAGCACAGGAAACAAGCTCCTATAAGATAAGGGAAGAGACCAGGCTTGCCTTCCTTATTCACCCATTAGTACTGCAAGCTTTGAGATCAGTACCTGGCACATAGCATGCAATAAATATTTACTTACTGAGAGACCAGTAAACACTCAGTGTTTTTTTTGAATAAAATGATTCTATCCTCACCCTCTTTCTGTCTCTTTCTCTAGATATATAGAGATACATCAATCCTGAATCTTGTGTGATAACTGGATGCACAGGAATTAAAAAAAAATCAACTCACTTTTAAAGATGACTATAACATCTAACCTATGTGATATATTTGGGGATGTCTTAGATTTTACAGTTGGAATGATCAAGACTTTTAAGTTTCAAGTGGAATGGTATTAAGGCAAGAACTTAAAATGTATTTTTAGACTTAAAACCCAGTGCTCTGTCTATCCTCTAATTTTCTAGATAATATGGTTGTAGAGACAGAACAAAGAAACTCACATTTTTATACTTGCCTTTATGAGGCAGCATAATAGATAGCTTACTTTGATTATGGTTGGTTGACACTTTGGTTTAGACTAGTCTGTGAGGTGGTAGATCTGTGTCTAAGTCTGTGGCCTGTGTTATTCCTAGCACACTGTTGGTGCTTGGATGATAAGAGCACAGCAATGTATGCTGAGCATGAGAAGTCCTGGATGCGGAATGGTGATAAGCATTATTGATATATGTAACTAAATAGATTACAAATATTGAGAAAATTAGCTTTGATTGAAGTTAAATGATAGCTTAGAAGTTGATAGTGAGTTAGTCATTTTGTTGGTGGATAAGACATACTATTATGCCTTACCTGAGGTCATTAGTACATTTCAGTACCACAGTAGGTCAGAAAAAAAAAGAGCTGGGTTTGCATCTGGAATTCACAACTTTCTGGCTATGAGATCTAGGTGAGAGGGGGTCCTGTCTACTGCTCATGATTTGCAAGGCATTACTCTAGCTTTACACTTCTTCCTGGGATGAAGAGTTCCGTACTCTGAGCAATGGAGCCCCGAAACTTACTGCCCTGCTACTTCCTGGCCCGATCTTCCAAGTCTAGACCATAGTGGGAAGAATTGCTGAGGGGTGGTTTTCATGAGGCATATATGTGGTCTGGATATGCAGGCTGGGGTGTACTCATGTGTGGGCTTTTTCGTGGTATAGGATGGAGCTGAGATGGGAAAGAGAATGGGGTGTGAGTTTCAGGTCAGAAGCCAGCACTCCCTACAGTACCATGTTCCAGTAAACTTATAGCTTTAAGTATTGATGATAGTGTACATGGGCTTTTATTTGCTGGTTTACCCCAGACCTTTCCAAGTTAAAGGAAGGCCTGGAACTAGGGCAAGTCAGGTAACCTATTTTAGTCTCAGTGTCCTCATCTGTAGACAGGATAATAACTATTCTACTAATCCCAAAATGTTGGGCTAAACAGAATGATTTTAAAAATAATTATCGTTTGTTGAGTACATACTATGTTTCAAGCACTACGCAAGGCACTTTGCATGTATTATATTGGATACTTACAAATCTTCAGGGCATGCAATTTTTATCCTCTTTTTATAGAAAAGAAAAATAGGCTCAGAGAGGTTAAGTTTCTCATTCAGAATTCCCTCCCCTAAGAGGGACATAAGTGAGATAATGTATGTTAACACTCTCATACACATTCAAGTTAACACTATAGTTATTAATTCATTTACATCATGTTGGGGAATACAGCAGCAAACAAAAGGAAGAGAAATCACTGAATTCAGAAGCGTACATTACAGTGGAGGGAGAAAAAAAATAAATATATGTTAGATGTTAATAAAGAAAGCAAGGAAGAGAAGAACTAGGGCATATGAAGTTACAGGGAAAATGACATTTGAATAAGATATGAAGGAGGTAAGGGAGAACAATACTCTAGGTTTGGTTTTGTTTTTTGGTGGGCTGGGGGAGTGGGGGATAATTCAGGTGACAGAGGGAATAGCAAATGCAAAGGCCATGAGACTGGAGCTTCTTCACTATGTTCTGGAAACAGTATCTGCATTTTCAGTGTGGCTGGGGAAAGGAGTAGGGAGTAGAGTAGTAGGAGATGAGATCAGAGAGATTGGGGTGGGGGCTTGGAAACCAGGTGGTCCACAGGTATTTAGGCCTTGGTAAGGACTTTGGGTTTTATCTTAAATGAGATGGAGAGCTACTGGACATTTTTTTCCCTCTAGCAGAGGAATGACTTGAGCTGGAGTCAAAAGACTTACTGAAGTTGCTGTGTTCCAAGTAGACTGCTAGAGGCAAGGTCATAGAGAGGGAGACCAGATAGGGGTTATTGAGAAGTGCAGGCAAAAATGATGCTGGCTTGGCCAGGGTCATGGCAGTAGAAGTGGTGGGTAGAGGTTAGATTCCAGATAGTACTTTGAAGGTTGAGCTGACAGGCTTACTGACCCTTGTGGGGTGGAAGGAAGATGGCTGTGGTGGGGTGCATTCGGGGCAGGATATCTGTACCTGGTTTGCACATGTTAATTCTGAGATGTTCAGTAGACAGCAGATGGAGATGTCAGGTCTATTTGTTCACTTCATTGGATTTGATTATTTAAAAATTTATTCTCTCTTTACAGAGCTGTAATGGCACTTACATTCCTTTGCTTTCAAGGTGGTGGTCTGTGTCATAGAGAATTTGATGCTGGGACTCACCTTAGGGGTGAAAGAGAAATGTGGAGAAGCGTTTTCAGCAAAAGTAATATAAAGGGTCTAGGATACAATTTTTAATTCAGATCCAGTTTTACAAGGTTGCACAGTCCCTTCTCCAGGAAGCCACACAATCTGTTTAAAGCTATACAGGTGATTTAAGGACCACAGAATGTTTGCTCACAACCTATTGCTAGGGTTTGAAATAAACTAGATGTTAAAGTATGTTTGGAAATTTGAAACAGTAGCTCATAAAGTAACAATCCTCCTCTCAGTATAGTCTCCACATAGACAAGCACACATGAATGTCATGGGAAGGCAGCGGGTGGGGGAAAGAGGAGGCACATAAAAATAAAACCAGAGGACTAGAGCAGCAGAGCTGTCCCCAGTGCTTGGCTGACCTTACACACCTTGACCTGGTTTTGAGAGGGAGAGTGAGGGGGAAATGCAGCGGCAGGAGAGGTGACATCTTAAAGGCTGTTTTATGTAGTGGTCTTTGCACCAAGTGAGTCCCGCATGGAAATCTGGTGTCTGCAGAAGGGCGTTTGCTGGGCCTGACGGCAAAGCCTGACCTGCCAATGTTTCTGATTGTGTCACCGAACGCCGTCCGAGTCTCTCGTTAACTACGAATCTGATCACCTTTCAATCTAGCGTGTCACGTCTGGGGGTGGTTTTGGGTCTAGTGTTGAAATTGGCACATCTTCATCTCCTTAATTTGGTGGTCATTTGCATGTCTGAAGGTGGCAGTAAGCAAGCACGGAAGGCAGGAGAGGAACGCTTTCCCCCCGGCAGATTACAAATAAGTAAAACAAATCCTCAGAGGATTTATCTCCTGTGAGGCAACTCGGAGCCAACTCCTGGGTTCAAAATGAGTGCCCCGTACGGCCCAAGCTTGAGGCCGGACTCCTGCTCCAGGTCAACTTTCCGGCCCTCGGCCGCGGCGCGGCGCCGGGAGTCTGAGAGCGGCGACTGGACCCTGCAGGGCCTCCGGAAACTGGGGAGAGGTGGGCCGGGGGCGCCAGCTGGGGGGACCGGGAAGAGCCTCGCGCTAGTCGCTCGCCCGCTGGGACTCACGCCGACTCCTCCGGGCCAGGTCTTGCGCGGAACCCGCCAGCTCGGCCCGAGGCGCCGCGATCCCCTAAAGGCGGTAGCCCGGCTCACCTGACAGCCCCCGAAGGTGCGGCTAGGGAGCGAGGGCGCGGCCGGCAGGCGGGCGCGGGAGGGCGAGGAGGCGGGGCTCAGCGTGCCGGGGCGGGGCGTCCCGCCCGCCGATGACGCAGAGCTCGCCGGCTCGCCCCCGCCCCGTCACTCACTCCTCACCATGGTTGCAGCACAAAGCAACAAGCCCCGGAGGCCGCTTCCTCCCTAAGGAGCGGCTGGGCCGGCCCGAGGAGGCGCAGGCGGAGGAAGAGGCGGAGGAAAAGGAGGGAAGTCGCCGCTTCCCAAACACACTGTTTGAGGGGGCTGTACGCGGCTCTGGGCTCACGGCCTTAGGTTGCCCGCCGCCGGGAGTCCAGACCCAGGCCACCCGCGGTCGCTTCTTCCCCTCCCCTGGCCCGCGGAGACCAGAACTAAGTTGAGAAGAGCTACTGGGCCGAAGGACCGCAGCCTCCGCCGGGTGCTGTGGCCGCGGCGGCGCCGGCGCCGGAGCAGTTCCTTTCCGAGCGCGCTGATGGGGGGAGGCGGCCGCGGCTCAGCCCACGGCGGCGGCCGGAGCGGCAGACGCGGCGGCTGCGGCGGCAGGACGACCCGAAGGGATGCAGCAGCAGTCGGGGGGGACGGCGGAGCCCAGTAGACGGAGACCAAGAGCGGCAAGGACGGCGGCCAAAGCGATCGGGCTTCGCAGCGCCCAGAACTGAGCTAGTCGTTCCGACGCCGGCCGCGGCGACCGAGTGCCGGAGGATTGGGGACGCGGGAGACCCAAGCGCTTCCCAGAGACCCCCGGGCGGCGGCGCGAGCGCCTGAGAGGAGGGGCGGCCCTCCGCGCAGGAGGCGAGAGCAGGCCCCGTCTGCCCGCCGCCCTCCCCTCTTCACTGTCGTTCATATCTCCCTAAAAATAACTCAGGCTCGCCGGGGCCCGGAGGAGCCGCCACCGTCCCTTGTGGAGCCTGGGGAGGCGTGTCGAGCCAGGCCTTGAGGGTGTCGCGCGCGCCGGGAAGCCTTCCCCGCACCAGAGGCGAGCTAGGGGAAAGGAGGGGAGTTCCCGGCCGCCGAACTCCCGCAGGGACCCTTCGGTCGCGGGGCCCAGCGGAGCCACCCCGCCGCGGGCCCCGCCGCCGCAGTCGCCGTGGTTTGGCTTCTTAGCCTCTGGCGGGCGGGCGGGCGGGCGGAGCGCACAGGGCGGAGGCAGCGGCTACGCTGGGGCGGGAGGAGGCTGACGAGGGCGCCGAGCGGAGCCGGCCCGGCCCGCGGGGGGCGATGGCGTCCTACGTGGATAACAGCTTCCGCCAGGCGGTGATGAAGAACCCCGCCGAAAGGACCCCCCAGGTGAGACCTGCCAGGGCTCGGCCGGATTTGTGCCTCGTAGGCTACGTGCTCAGCTGACCCCTGCCTTTCCTGACACAGTTCGCCCT